>CAIGRL010046254.1:0-14318 GCA_903798325.1 Fraxinus xanthoxyloides
GTCACATTATTTTGGAAGAATGTATACTATTCTGGAATAATAGATTGATGAAGAATACGTGGTTGAAAATAAGTAGAAGAATGAAAATGAAAATTTTAATTTGACTAAAAAAGGGGCTTAATGATGTTCTAATGGGACACTCTTAATTTACTAAAATAAGTCGTCTATATTTAGTGATAGTATTAGCCTTCATTTGGCAAAATTAAGAAATTTACTTACAAATGGTCAAACTTCATTATAATGAATTCAAAAATATTATTCTTTTATTCATTACTTATTTTTATTTATTTAATATTTATATTTCCAACTGTCTACCAAACGGAAGTTTAATAATTATTGTTTATATTTTGTAAGAAGACTTTCTTCACTTCTGCATGCACTAGCCAGAGTTTAACCTGTATTGTACATTATTTTGATATATTTTATGAGTACTATAAGAATAATATTTGATATCAATTTGTTGGGAATATTTGATAAGTTTCAAACGAATTAAAGAAAATAGAAATTTAAAATAGAAATTGTACTATTGAAACTTAACTTCTACGATTCAATTTTTTTTGTAATAATGAAATACTACAAGTGATCAATATTTTTATATTACATATGATACATAAGAATTAATTGTTAATACATGAATTTAAACACGCATTAAAATTCTTAGTTAAATAAAAATAAATTCATTTACAATAACTCTAGATTCATATAGATCAAAATTCATTCAGATTAATGCGAATGTTAATTAATTAAAAATTAATAATACGAAATCCATACATGACAATGATTTTGTAGTATTTATTATATTGAAAAACAAAAAAAAAAATATTATTGTAATAATTAAAATGTAGTATGGTTAAAATCATAAAAAAAAAAAAAAAATGATTCTCACTCGATATGTTATTTAACATATTATAGATGATTTTTCGACCCAGAATAATGGCTGATCCCAATCTTCAATTTAGATAAATTTTATTGCGGAACTGCACAGTTTTATACATTTTTATTCATTCATGTTTACTTTGTAATTTTTATGTTTCTCCTCGATTCATTTCATTCTTCGAACCAAGAAAGTATTCCATTTCATTATTCGAACCAGAAAAGAATTCCACATGTTGGCACCTTTTCCGTTTATTTGTTAGCCGGCGATTATGGATGGATAGATATAATCCATTTCTTTCTTCCATTGTAATCATTATTCTAGAAGACGTAAAGGATAACAAGACTTAAGCTTCACGTTTAAACGCGCCTTTTGGAATAATAGTCGCAGTAGCTATTATGTATGTACCTCAAATTTCATGTGATTGGAAGTTTGATTCATAAATGAAGTCTAAATAATTTTGGTTTAGGAGTCCGATTTGATAAGTGATCAAATTTTATCATGGATTGAGAGTTTGATTAGAAAAAAGGATTTTGGGACCGAAGACTCTACTTCATCCATAACTCTAAAATTTGACTCTCATAAATACTTCACAAGGTGTATGTTCTTTAGAAACTCAAGATAACAATTAGACAATTGTTTATACATTAGAAACTTAAAATAATTGTTTAAATTTAGATCGAGAGAATCAAATCTTATATAAACAATTTAAATTTCTTTGCATAATAAACTTTCCCCCTCTTCTAAATAAATCTCGTGTTTTTGGTCTGGTCCATAATTTTCATATTGCCCATATTATTCCCATCTTTAATTATTTGGTCGAATTCTCAACAAATGGTATCATGGCAATTATTTGGTATTGACCTTATTTCTAACAAGTGGTATCAGAGTTAAAAGATTTTTTGGCAGTTCTCAGAAGGTCCAAATTGATTATTAAAGAGAGATTTGAACAAGGTTGACTGTTTCAGGGATGACAACTATGAAATTTGAAATTTCACTTTTGAATCGCAACAATAATATATATATATTTTTTTTGTGGCAAATCAAGATGTAAGTGGTTCTTATTCAATTGGGTCTTGATGATACTTTTTTGGAGATAGATAAAATGCCCACAACAATGACTGCAGAGGGGAAGTAATTGAAGGATCGGAAAGCCCTATCATAGATATATCCTTATCTTTCTAATCAAATTTTTCAGGACGTGATAAAGGAGAAAAGTGCAATTGGCCTGTGATTAAAATTGGAGCAACATTGTATGACAAAGAGTTTGACAATTAAATTACATTTGAAGCAGCGCGCTTGTTTACTTGATAGATGTGGATCTTTGAAAGATCATCTATCGGTGTTCAAGGAAATTGTCGCCGACTTGGAGACTATGGAAGTTAAATACGATGACGATGATTTATGGTTGTTATTGTTATGTTCGTTGCCGCCTTCATATGTAACTTTTAGAGATATAATTCTCTATAATCGGGATACTCTTACTATTGACGAGGTATATGATGCACTTTATGAGAAGATGAAGCATCTGGTTGTCGATACTGAGGCCCATGCAAAGGGTCTTGTTGTTCATGAGAGGAAGACGTGTGGTCATTGAAAGGATAGAGTCAAGAATAGCAAATGTGGTAAAGTTTGTCGGTATTACAACAACGATGGGCACACGATGATGGACTGATATGAGTGGCGGAACATGTTTGCTACTACAGATAAGAAGGAACAACCAAAAAATTTCGGTAATGTCAATCTTGCAGAAGAAGACAGTGATGAAGGTCTTTTGGCGATTATTGAATGTGACTCCAAACCTAACGGGGATTGAATTCTTGATTTGGCTTGTACTTTTCATATGTGTTCAAATCGGGATTGATTTTCTTCATATGAAACAGGTACAAGGGATTCCGTGATGATGAGAAATATTGAGCATTGTAAAATAGTTTGGATTGGTAATGTTAAAATTAAGATGTTTGAGGGGACGTTTATATTATTTGGCTAGGTTCGACATGTTCTAGGTATAAATAGGAATGTAATCTCTTTGAATACTCTTGAATCAAAAGGGTACATTTATACTGGTGGAGGTAGAGTTCTGAAAGTTAGCAAGGGCGCCCGAGTTGTGTTAAGGGGGGCGGAGAAAGTCTGAGTTATATGTGTTGGAAGGTCCGACAGCCACTGAGAATGCAGCTACAACTTATGGTTCAATAAGCAATAATTTGGGTAGAGTTGGTTGTATACATTAGAAACGTGAAAATAATTGTTTAAATTTAGATTGAGAGAACCAAATCTTGTAAAGACAATTTTAGTTTCTTAATATAATAAACTTTCCTCATCTTCTATATAAATCTTGTGTTGTCAGTGAATCTATTGTTTCATTGTCCAATGCATTAAAGTGCACAATGAACCATAGGCTCTTACCACCTAACAGTTTAATGCTAGATAATATTATACTTTCGGAAAAAGCAATTGGAATACTATACATTTTTTTCTCTATTTTTTATGCTTTTTTCTCCTCTAGTAAATTTAGAAATGAATTGAATTTAAAAAAAGTGAAAATGAAAAATAAACAAATTCCCATATGTGATCTCAAAATTGTTAGATTAAGAATTAGTTTGTTACTATTTTATTATTTTATACGATTTACTTATCTTTAGGTGGCGTTTATGTCAAGCTCATCCTTCAAAACCCATGAATGAAAGATGCTTATGTAAAAGAATTTATAAAACTATTCTTTAATTACAACTTATGACGCTACTTATTCGACACTAGTCTAGTGTCAAATTTTAAGTATCATTTTCATATTATTATTATTATTTTTGAAGCTGGCTACGGCTAGCATAATCTCAATTTTTTTTTAAACCTAAACACTGATTATTTATTGATGCCTTACGATAATTAATGGGCCCCTTAATACTTTTCTTGATTTAAAAAATATTTATCTTTAGTGTATAATCAATACCATTCTACGAATAAACCCTGAAAACTATGCATGCTCTCAAGCTAAACAAGGGCCTGCAATTAATATTATTTTAATAAAAATAAAATAAAATATCTTTAGGTTTTTTCATAATTGAGATTGATCATTCAATCCAATTCTTGGCATAGAATGTAGGACACAATAATCAAATTGAATTTTATTTTCTTATAGTGTCATTTCTTTGACAATTAAAATTTTATTTATCACGTCCTATCCTTCTTAAATTTATACGGAAAAAAGGGTTTATGGGGAAAAGAATAAAAAAAATTGACCTCATGCAAGCTCTTTTTTAAAATTATTAATCCTATAAATATTTTTAATTAAAAAAAAAGTCTTACATACCCCTGTTTTGATTACATTAAAGAACCATACTTGATGTACATTTTTCTTGATAATTTTCACGACAGAATGGACAGTTTAAAAAAAAAAATATTTATTTTTTCATTCAATAATTTTTTGTCGAGACACTTTTTGTCACTACAAGTGGCAAAAAATGATGTACAACTGACAAAATCCTGTATTAAATATAGATTTTGGGGAAAATACATTTTAAAAATATTGATTTTGATATGAATGTAAAAAAAGTAAAAAAGAAAAGAAAAGGGTAATGTGATAATTTATCATTGGTTGGATATTAAGCCCCGTTCGATGCTCATTAAAATTCTTATTCTCATTCTTCTACTCATTTTCAATCACACATTCTTTAATAAAAAATATTTTCTATCACATCAATAATTTTTATTTCTTTTTCAACCACATATTTTCTATCAATCTACTATTCAAAAATATATTATTTCAAATTAATATCTATAAAAAACACTCTAAGTCAACTCCTCGGATCTTTACAAAAATCAACGTTCTGAACTTTATATTTTGCAACCTTCTTTACTCTGGACACAGTGCATACACGCACACACTTAATTTGTCATCTCCTTATTAACTGAACTTGTTGGGGTGGCAAGAAAAAGGAGATTTGTCACTCATAAATTCAGCACATTTTCTATCTGAATCAAACCCAGTTTTTGCCTGAGTTCTTCATTTTTTTTTAATCTCATTTTCGTTGTCAACTCAGTTTTGGATCCGAAAGTTTGCATTGCTGCACGTAACAGAAGAATGATTTGAAATTCTTATTGAAGGTTTTTGTTTTTTTCAATACAGATGATTGTAAGTTCTCTATATATATAGTTGTCTTAGTTCCTTGGATTCAATAGAATAGAGGTGTTAATCGGGCTGCACTAACACGGCCGGCCGGCCGGCACAATTGACACCTCTATATTAGATCAATACCCTTCTTTTCCTAGAAAAAAATTCCTGTATTTCTGGTTATATTTATCTTTTGTAATATGTAACTGCCACTGTTTATGTTTACGATGTAACTTGCTACATTTATGAAATAAATAGATTATAAATTAGTGTAGAGTCGTGTATAGTTCTGCACATCAAACATGTGTAAGTGTGAAAAAGAGAACTCTGATGTTGACTGGTTGGGATTCAACTAAACTTGGAAATCTTGAAATTGTGGAAAGGGGTTGGGGAGGGTGGGGTGGGGTGTAGAATTGACTGAAAATTATAAGAAATTCAAAGAATTGGTCACTTGTTTGACCTGGTCTTTTGGTTAGAAAGACTGTAATATTCATGTTCAAGTTGAATATAGACTTTTAATTTCTTCACATGATGCTACTAAAACTAACCACAGCTGTTTCTCTTTTTCTTGGTGGCCATGGATTCATCGTCAGTCGTTTTCCCCTAAAAAGTATGGATTGATATTAACCGATTGTTGTTTTTCGTGTTCGACAGATCAAGTTATATAGTCATAGCCACAACGAATTTGTTTGATAGATTATCATGGCTTATAGCAATTCAAAATCTGTAAGGTTCGTCCTTTTTGATTTTTTTTTTTCCGTTTCTGCTTTAATTTTCAATAAGGTAACGATACTATGATCAAATGCATACACGTTAAAATTCACAAAATTCTTGCAGGTTCCGAGATGATGATGAGTCAGCAAATTTCCCTACCGTTAATGGAGATAATGTGTTTAAGGTCAAGTACGTGATTGATGGAACACGATTTCCAGAGCTGAGTTCCGGGAAGGGTGAGATGGGTGCTGTCAAGCGTGGAAAATCATTGAAAGCAAAAGTGTTATCCCGAGTATTCTCGGAGGACTATGGAAGAGTGAAGAAAATGATATTAGATCCTCGAGGACCTAAGATTCGTAGATGGAACAAAATATTCTTAGTAGCTTGTTTAGTTTCATTGTTTGTAGATCCTCTTTTCTTTTACTTGCCAGTAGTCAAGAAAGACGTTTGCATAAGCATTGGATTTACTCTTGAAGTTGTCCTCACAATTATAAGATCAATATCAGATATCTTTTACATGCTTAAGATTTTTGTTAAGTTTCATACAGCGTATGTTGCTCCTTCTTCTCGTGTGTTTGGACGAGGAGAGCTTGTGATAGACTCCTCAAAGATAGCGATAAGGTACCTGCAGAAAAGTTTCTGGCTCGATGTCATTGCTGCCCTTCCCCTTCCTCAGGTTTGTCGACTAGATAACTGTCTTTAATCCTTTCCATTAATATCTAATCCTTGCAAACAAATATGCTAAAAGAGTTTTACTTTTGATCACGGTTCAGGTGTTAATTTGGGGTATTATCCCTAACCTGAGAGGCTCAACTATGGCAAACACGAAAAATGTGCTTCGGTTCTTTATCATATTCCAGTACCTCCCAAGACTATATCAAATATTTCCACTTTCATCACAAATTGTCAAGGCTACTGGAGTTGTGACTCAAACCGCATGGGCTGGAGCTGCTTACAATTTGATGCTCTACATGTTGGCAAGCCATGTAAGTAAAACTTCACTATCTTGAATTTGTCTCGAAATATTTCTGGTTTCCCCTGTGCATTACGGATTAAGAAAAGAAGCAAAGTGAGAACACAGACATATATACTGGTTGACGCTCAATCTGATAGCTATGTTCAATTTGTTGTAATAGGTTTTCATTATAATGAAGAGTACAAGTTGACTCCCGCATCTCCCACACAGAAAAACTGACCTCCTAAAATCCTGTATAATGTAGGAATATTAGGGCGATCTTTATTGTATAATTAGGCTTCACACAGTCCAACTTAAAAACTGAGGGAACCTATCATCCGTAGAAGAAGCTATACAAACGCATGGCAATTATTTTCCTTCTCTGTTTGGAATTTTTTATCAGTTTCTTACATAGTAATGTTTTATCTGCTTATGTCCTGGCAATCATTCACCACGTCAATACAAATTTACTCGAGTTTGTAAATCAACTTCAAATCCAGATTTTAGGGGCTTGCTGGTATCTTCTCTCAATCGAAAGGCAGGAAGCATGCTGGAGACATACATGCAGTCTCGAGAGTCCACCTTGTCAATATACATACTTTGATTGCCACAGGGTTACAGACTCTGGTCGAAATGCCTGGTTTAAGTCGAGCAATGTCACAACCCAATGCAATCCAGATAGTAAGTCTTATCCGTTTGGTATTTTTGGTGATGCTGTGACGTCCAATGTTACCTCGGCTCTGTTTTTCAACAAGTACTTCTATTGTCTCTGGTGGGGGTTAAAGAACCTTAGGTAAGATGCTTCTCTAGTAACTTTATGTTGATTCCCGAAAGATTCATGTCTCCTGGAAATGAAACTTGAACTCGTGCTTTATTCGATCATTTTATCTGATGAATGTTAGCAAAATAATCTGAAACGCTCGATTACAAAATATTTTGCTTATGTGCAGTTCTCTGGGGCAAAATCTCTCGACTAGCACTTATGTTGGAGAAATAAGTTTTGCCATTATAATTGCGACTCTTGGTCTAGTTCTCTTTGCCTTGCTCATTGGTAATATGCAAGTAAGTCAATTAAGATGTTTCATGACTCAATTACATGTTCCAGTCTTTAAATTCTTGGCACATGATTCGATTGTCTTTTACGAAATGTGTCAAATTATTGATCCACATTCATCGACAGACGTATCTCCAATCAACAACAGTTAGATTAGAGGAATGGAGAATTAAGAGAACTGATACAGAACAATGGATGCATCATAGACAGCTACCTCAAGAGTTACGGCAGTCTGTACGGAAGTATGATCAATATAAATGGGTGGCTACTAGAGGAGTCGACGAGGAGGCTTTACTCCGAGAACTTCCTTTGGATCTCCGAAGAGATATCAAGCGACATCTCTGTTACGACCTCGTTAGACGAGTAAGTTACTGATATATATCATCTTAGTTCATTGTTGTACTTGGATTGTTTTTATTCATCTTCACGTCCCCAGGATATTCTAACTGACATATGGTACTTCAATACAATCCTAGTGATGCAAGAGGTTAATCGTTTTTTAGGATGATATTGCCAAACAAACAGTATAACTATGAAGAAAACAATGGTGAATGTGAGATCCTGGAACTAATTATGGGCATGTTTGGTGTTGCTCAAAAACTTTTAAGTTACTTATTTTGCTAAACATGATTTTCAAAGTTTCCTTTTTAAACTTACTTTCGAGGAAACTAACTTTTAAGCACAGCCTAGTGAAAGTTTTGAGGATCTGGTGACAAATTGCAATCTGTACTAAAAATTATGCATGTTGCTTGCCAATACTAACAGGTACCGCTATTTGATCAAATGGATGAAAGAATGCTGGATGCTATATGTGAGAGGCTTAAACCTGCGTTATGCACCCAAGGTACTTGTCTAATGCGCGAAGGCGATCCAGTTAGTGAAATGTTATTCATAATTCGTGGGAACCTCGATTCTCACACAACAAATGGTGGTCGCACGGGGTTTTTCAATTCGTGCCGGATTGGTCCTGGCGACTTCTGTGGCGAGGAACTCCTAACATGGGCTCTCGACCCGCGTCCAAGTGTTATTCTCCCTTCTTCAACTCGTACTGTCGAAGCCATATGCGAAGTTGAGGCTTTTGCTCTCAGTGCAGAAGACTTAAAGTTCGTTGCATCACAGTTTCGAAGACTCCACAGCAAAAGACTAAGGCACAAGTTCAGATTCTACTCTCATCAGTGGCGGACGTGGGCTGCGTGTTTTATACAAGCCGCATGGAGAAGGTATAAGAAACGGAAGAGTGCAGCCGAACTACAAGCTTTAGAGAATTCAGTCAGTGATACGGAATCATCAAACGGAAAAATGGACGGGAACGCCCCTCCGGCCATTTGTGCAGCAAGATTGGCTGCTAGTAGAAGAGGCCTCCATAAGCACTCGGGATCAGACTCCAGTGCAGTTAATTCATTGCAGAAACCGGCCGAACCTGATTTTTCTGTAGACGACGAATGATAGGAGAATTTGTGCATAAAATCGTCCTCAAAAGTGAACAACCAATTCAGATATTCACGATCAAGAAGTATTGGATTTGCTTTACATTATTTTTTGGTTAGTATTGAAAGGAATTATTGTTTAGTGCATCTGTATAAACATTCTTCAGTATATTGATAACTAACATGACAGCAACTAGCAAATTTCTAATACAGATGTTTCTTTTTAAGTTTTGAGGCTACTTATCAATTATAATTGACATTGTGCAAAAGGGTGAATGATTGGTCTCTTTGGTGGATGTTAAAGATTGTTATGTATACATACATTTAAACACTTCAAACGTCATAGGACATTTCTATTATTATATCCAATGTAGAGATGTAAAAAGGATCGAGATTTCTAAAATCGAAGTGACTTCAACTCTTATTTCGCCCGACTCTGCTCAGGATAATCCACTTGAAAATCCAGGTCAGGTTTTCGAGGGGCAATCCCCTGTATGATAGAATTTATTTGAAAGAGTAATGCTATTGATAGTCGCTCAGTGCAGTAGTCGCTCTACGTGGCACATACATGACAAGTAGTTATTTGATACTTTAATGTGGGCGACTGCCGCAGTGAGCTATTGCAAATAACATTATTCTATTTGAAAACTCCTTATTTTTTTTAACGACATATACACGATAAATCAATTATAATAATTTCAAAAAGAGTCTCCGAATTCATATTATCTTCTCAAATTCTGTTATTAAACTAATCCAAAATCACAAATGTAAAGATTTAAGAATCAAACACAACATTTTTTTTTATATTAGTTTTAGTTTTTTAATTTTTAAAATAAAAGGCTACTTTTCTTTTTGCACCAATAAAAAGCTAATCTTCGGGAACGAATAATAAGGAAAACAATTCTAAGAAATTCCAAAGTAAAAATAAAATAATAATAATAAAGGAAGAGATAAAACTCTCAGGTTTTGTGATCTTATTTCATCGAAATTCAGAAAAGAAAAATAATTTTTAGTTTTGGTCGCCACATCCGAATTTAAATTTGTAAGTTGATGATACCCTACCTTCCTGTTTTCTGCCGTATCAGAACTATACCTTTTATTTTTATTTTTTTTATGCGTATATTTTTCGTGATCGTTGGGTTTTGCTCAAATTTGGAAGACATTTGGTAAGGTTGGTCTTTTAGTAATGAATTGAATTTCAAATTGTTATTTCTGCTCGACATTTAACATTGAGTCTTGCTTTCGATCATCATAATCTTGTCAAGAAGAGTAATTCAAATTGTTACGTATTGATCATTATTTACATATTTAAGAAGATTGATCAACCTATTCTAGTTTGAGCTTTATGTTGGGTTCGACCGACGTTATGCTAATGATCAAAAGGACCAATTCAATTTTTTATATGTTAATTACTGTTTTCATATTTAAGTGGTGGCTTAACACTAGAAGCATTTTAGAATCGGATTTAACTCTTCGTCTCGTGTTGTTCGGCCTTCTCTTTAGGTTTAAAATTTATTTTTTCAAATGGCAAGTTTCTTAATTTTAGAAGTATGAAAAACTGGTAATTTATAATTCGGTATTGCATGCATTAGATTTCTCTCCTTTGACATTTTCATGTTTTGAGGAAAACACAAATCTACCCTCAAAAAAAGTGTTTTCCTTAAAAAAAAAAAAATGAAAGAAAGAAAACTAGACGTAATTTCAAAGGTCAGAGAATATTTTTTATGAAAAAAATGGCAATGAAACACTCAAAAAAGTTGAATTTTGAGTGAAAAAATATCATTTTCCATGAAAAGTTTTCCAATCAAACACACTCGGAATATCAATTATCTTTGGTATTGGTGCCTGGTTTGAAGTTACAATTTTTTTGCTTCCATGCAAAAAATGGAAAATTATGACTTAAAAAGAACGTGCTATTCCTTGTGCAGTTGTGCTGTGCTATAAAAAAATGATTTATATTTTAAATTTTGATCGGGTTCGAGACTCCGATGGAAGAAGGTAAATCGACTTTAAGTGTTATTGCTAAATGACAATGCATCTCTTATATTTGGTTATGTTAGATTCAATTATGACCGGTCGACAAAAACAGACGAAACATGTATATAAACAAAAACAAAAGCAAAAGAAAGTGAAAAAAAAAAATTGTTTCACAAAACAGGGTTGCATGAATTGAATTTTTTATTTTTTCTCCTCGAGACCCTTGATCCCCTTCAAGGCACGAAGTGAATCTCGTAAACTAATCAACCAAGACATTGATTATCAGTTGTCAAAGATTCTTTAGGGCCTAGTAGGTAGTGATTTTTTCACCCATTTTGATCATTTTTGGATGACACCGTTTATGAAATGTTGAAAAGTCGATGATGCCTTCTAAATTTCTGGGCAACTGATTTCAATCTTTTTTTTTTTACAATAATTAAAAAAATATTTATAACTAAAAAAAATACTTGTAAGTGAGATATTCACTTTTGTGAGAAATTGTTTATAAAGTAAAAATAATAATATTAAAATATAAATTCACTTATAAATTAAAAGTTAACTTATAAGTAAAAAATTCACTTGTGTGTAAAAAAGATTTAAAAACAGCTATTAAAAATCATCAAAATGGTCGCCCCGCCCCCCAACCCCAACCCTAAAAGATCAAAATCAATACTTCAAAGAACCAAAAGTCACAATTGGTATCCAAAACTCCCATGCAGGCTTTCTCGGGCGGACCAATTCCACTACCAATTTTCAACGAGTTCAAAAACAAACAGAAATACAAAACGTGTAGTCTAAATCACTTAAAAAAATTAAGTCAAAGAGTCGAGACTAACCAAATTTCATAAATACGCACATTGAGTTAAAAAAATACGATGTACACTAGACCTGGCACAGTACAATGGATGAGTAACACAAGTACAGAGTAATCGTTATAATTGTGGACTTGCAAAACGTTGAGAGACCACAAGTCATACGAGCGTGGGAAATTCTCAACTCGACCAAACATGAATTTTCTGCTATTACCCCTCAAATGCATAATATTAGCCGATATGACTATTATACGGCAAAGCATAACTGTCAATTCAAATCCTAAAGATAAGAGCGTGAATCAAATAACCCTACAGAGAAAGTAGTGCTTTGGCAATTGAAGATGCACGTATGGTTACTGTCAATGAAAAACAACTCGAACCCCTGCAGTTAGTTTTAATGATCATGCCTTCCAAGTTAGCATTGAAAAATCCCATCTACATGAAGTTGGTCGAGGTATAGTTCTCTGAAACGTCAGTCATCATCAGACAAATAAACGACATCTGTTGTAGGAACTGAAGAGGTAAGGCTACTCTTTACATTACCAAGAATTTCAAGGTCGGACAGCTCCAATGATCCAAAAGTAGTAACATCATCTCGTATAGATGCAAAGGTAGTTCGTCCATGTACAGGATATCGGTGATCCATGTCCATAAGCAACTGAAAGGCAGATTGAGACGGGTTATGAGGAGCTGGAAGTCTACTTTCAGACAGAGGTCTATTATGAGAAACGGGATTATTTGGCGGCAATGGCAGCTATTGTGGCAGTAGCGACAATGATGGCACCTGAGAATGAAGTGTTTGTTGAGGCGTGTGCTGAGAAAATGATGGAGAAGTTGCAGGACGGGTAGTTTTAGCCTGCTGACTAGGCATACCATGCGAAAGGAGACTGGCTGTAGATGCGGACGTGGATGGCCGGAAAGGTTGAAGATGTGGGGCCGGCGAACGGACCTCTCCAATGTGCAGATTACCCATGGAAGGTGTGATGGCACTTGTGTATAAGGGTCTGGTTGGTGCTCCTGAGAAAAGAGCTGATGCATGGCGTACAGTTTGTACAGCTGGAGTGGGATTATGCCGGCTGGAAGCAGGTTGGCAACCTGAAGAAGAGACAAAGCCAGAGGCAGGTCCTATAGAATGTGGCAGCAATGGCTGATGTGTAGCTTGTGCAGTTGGAGCCATAGTCCAAGGTAGACAACTCGAAGAAGAAACAAAGTCGGGAGCTGGTGGAGTAGAAAGTGGCAGTGGTAGCTGTTGTGAAGCCTGTACAGTTGGAACAGTAGACTGAGGTTGGCAAACTGAAGACACTGGGTGTCTCACAGGGCGTGGCATTGATGACTGCTGCAGCTGCTGCATGAAACTGGAAGACATGGCTGCAAATAGAATGAGACCAAAGTTTTAGACCCCAAGTACATAAAAAACTGCATCACTTACATAATTCGAACAATTTTATAGATCATTAAAGTTTTATAAAAGAAATGTAATGATATTGACTAAAACTAGAATTCAATTCAATCGACCTAAAACCTAAGCTAGATAGCAACAAGGAAATCTTGCACATGACGGTGGGCACCTCGTTCTGGAGAGTCAGTATATAAAGTTGAAAAAAAATAATTATTTCAAGTTTCTAGATGCTAAAAAATTTACTAAGAAATGAACATTCAAATGCCTTCACAGAAAAGTGAATTGCTTCAAACTAATCCAACACAGTTAACAATTGGCAATAATCAAACAAGTCAGTGCGTCAAGAAAGAAAAGTTAGAACTGGAAGTCCACTCAAATGTGTTTAAGATGATATTTATTTCACGAAAGCCCCTGTTTGCCTTGCATTAAACATCCGGAATGTAGAAAAAAAGGATCGTTACAGTCAAATGTGAGTCTCACCTATGTCTTAAATAGTCAATTATGATGACCGACAACGGTTGAAATCTCTCTACATATGAAGAATTCATGCCAGTCAAACCGGGGCGAAGTTAGAGATGTCAATGGGAAGTTAGAGATGTCAATGGGTCTAGCCGAGCCAGCTCGGCCCATACTCGGGCGAGCTCGGCTCGCCGGCCAACGAGCGGAGCACCTGCTCGGCTCTAGAGATGGCAATGGGGCGCGGGACGGGTTCGCGGCGCGGGCTTGCCCCATTTCCTGCCCCGTTTATTATTATTTTTTTAAAAAAAAAAATTAGTTAATTATTTTTCTTTTAATTTTTAATTAATTATTTTCTTTTTATTTTTTGCGGGGCAGGTTCGGGGCACTTCGGGGCGGGGCACCCCCTCCCCGCCCCACCAACCCGTCGGGGCGGGGGCAGCGTCGGGGCGGGGCGGGTTTTTTTGCCATCACTACTCGGCTCATTGGCCTTTGGACGAGCTCGTCTTTGATGTCAATTACTAAAAGTCTAACTTAAAAAT
>CAIGRL010046287.1:0-22263 GCA_903798325.1 Fraxinus xanthoxyloides
AAAATCAACAATAGTGTCGTTGGATGGTCCCACTTCTGAGGGAGTTTGTCAACAATGGTAAGCTATAACATTATAAAAATTGATTTTGCCCTACATTGAAACGTGCCCGCATGGAGTTTCAATTTTATGTCAACCAGAGTCAAGATTCTCTGTCACATATTCGGGTTAACTCGGCCAGCGACAGAGCAAGTTATAGCTATTTGGTGTAAAAATTGACGTACAACGCTTAAGCACGACGTGTGCCCTACCATTATTATTCCGATCTTTTTGTTCCCTGTTCTCTCTCTGTATCTCATTAATTTTCACCGATTTATATACAAGCGTGTATATATCTCTCATACATAATTTTACAGAGGATGGCAGGAGGCAACGCTCACAAACCCCCTCCTTCCTCCTCCGGACAATCCCACCACAACAAGTCACGGTGGGTATCTTCGTCATCCGCCGCGGCCACAGACCATAAACCCTCCGGTTCCGCCTCTAACTCCATCGCTGAATCCAAATCCAAGTCCAAACCCTCACCCAACTCCGGTAAAGACAAAACACCCACCACTACCATCACCACCCCAAACAAAAGTAAAGAGGCCAATAATAAACCCCCTACCCCGAAACCCAAACCCAGACCCGAAATCCCACTTAGACCCGAAAACCCGAATGCCTATTTAGGTCCACCGCCCGTGTTTCCATTCCAGGACCAGCCCCCACCTCCGGCTTATGGGTTCCACATGCTTGATCGTCGGAATATATTCCTCGCGGATGGCTCCGTCCGCTCATACTTCGCGTTGCCGCCTGATTATGCCAACTTTACGCCCATGCCAAGGCCAGGATTCCGGCCCGAATTTCGTGGCCCTCCAGAATTTGGGCTTGATAGGCCTCATTTCCCAATGAGTCCTGATTTCCTGCCTGAATTCAGGCCGGAATTTCGTGGCGCCGATGACCCCCTTGCAGGGACCAGGAATCAAGAATATTGGAATTCACTGGGCCCAGGGCCTGAGAGTTCTCTGAAGAGGAAGTTTGGGGAAGAGGAGAGGAGAGGAAATGATGCGTTTGAGAGACAACCCCAAAATGCTTTGCAGTACAGAATTTCCAGTACAAATGCCAATGGTCCTGGCCCGAGTGGACTGTATAATTTGGGGAGAGGTGAGGAGATGAGACCTACTAAGTATATGAAGACCGGTGAGGTGAGCATTGATAAGCCTAAGCACAATAACGTTGATCAGAATTCGTTAAGGAAAGCATTTTCGCATTTTGTGAAGTTAATTTATGAGAATGCGAATCAGAAAAGGAATTACCTGGCTGATGGAAAGCAAGGGCCTCTCCAGTGTCTTGCCTGTGGCAGGTCTGACATTGATTTGTGACTGCGATTTCTGTTTCAGTACAAGGTTTTTATATTTGGTATTTGTTTTTAATGCTTAATTGTGTCACATGATCTTAATTATGCATGTTTGTTATGTGGCTAAGTTCCATAATTGCTTTGTCCCTGAAAGAAACGAGTTGTGAAGACAATTGTTGTACAAAACAGACCATGTAGTTGTACGGGAAAGAATTTCTTGTGCAGGTACTGCATTGGGCAGAAGTATGGTTTGAACACTTGAGGAAGTGTATTAGTGTGCATTTAAGTGTGAATATCTACTTTACATAGGTGATTGTCTATGCAATTTTTTTTAGAAAAATAAATGCCGTTTAATTGTCTTCTTTATGTGAATTAGATGGTGCTTCCTTGTTCCTTAGAGACATTCTATTGAAAGTTTCAAGACATATTGAAGGTTTTGCTGTGTATTATGGTATAGTTGGGAGGTCCTTTCAAGCAATTTGGCATGAGGGTGTTATAGATATTCTCATATTAGTGATAACAAACCATAGAAGGGCGTGGATCTCGACTTAGGGAGCATTGCAGGATTGGTGTTAGGAAGTGTCTACAAAACATTCACAATGTAAAAGAAAACATCTAGGAAAATTCCTTTTTCCTCTTTTTCTTATCAGAACAAATTGTCTTAAAATAGCTAATAACCTCGTATATTAATAAGAACAATAAACAACTTGCACAAAAACCAAATATTTTTGGAGAACTTTCAGTGTGAAAGTGAAAGCATGGGAATGTTGTCCATTGACGAGACTTCAATGTTTTCTCCTATATAGAATTAGAGGGGCCATATATACAATAAAAAGTAAACTTTATTGGTTAATAAATCAATATATCATCAATCAAGGCAAAGATATGGAAAAAAAAAGAGAAATCTGATCAAGGTGGTTTATTTTGAGAAACATACTACGAAGATAATTCATTGTTTTCGATTGGTTCATCGTGGTTAAATGGTTCACCATATCTTTCAAGCCATCTAGATTCTCTGAAACTGAATAACCCTCTTCGTAATTCAAAACTTTCAAGCTTCCTGTTGGTAAAGTTTTTATTTTGGGGGTCTTTCTGATATACATGCTTCCATGTTCCAATTCTGTGGGGATTAGTCTCCTTGGACACATGGTGTAACAAACTCAGAATAATCTATTGTCGATATTATTCAACGGTTTTCATGGTTGTAATCTTCCATTGTTTACTGGTATTCATTTTTGACTTGGCTTCATCACCTTCAGCAGGCTTGTGTAAATTCTTAGAGTCAGAACATTCTTCATCGTTGACTTCTAGATGGAGTAATTAGGGAAGTACAATGATGGCGTCTAAACTCTCTTCCATTTTATTTAACACAAGATTTCAAAATTTTGCAACAAAAGTTGCTATACCATTCATTAGTGATCTACATAAATAGTCACGGTACAAATGCAAATGTCTAGAAAAGTTTATTTCCTTCCTTCTGTGACATAATAAGGTGTCTAATAATTTAAACCTATTAAAATGGTAAATACAACAATAAATATATAAATCATTTAGTGTGAAATGAAAAACCATGGGACTGTAGTTAACAAGATTCTTCCACTATCAAAAGTTATGGGAGTAGTATTACCATATTTTTCTTACATATAGGTGATTGCACTAAAGACTAGTGTAACCATATTGATCGGTAATAATAAACATTCCTAGCCAACATAGAAATATGTCATCAACAAAAAGAGGATAGGTAAAATAAATGAGAAACAGTCTGACAATTTGTTTAGTTGACACATGGACAAAGGCGGAACAACAATCAACACATCTAGGAATGTTTTTCACCTTTTTCGCAAATAACATGCTAAATTTTAACATTGATTGGACCACAATGCAATTCTTCTGACAGAAAATGTCTCCTTTTGTTTGTTCATTCTTCCCTCACCTTTTTCTTCAAATTTCACGCCTTTTTAGCCTCTTCATTTGCCTTCTATTTAGAATGAGCTAAACCTATCCATCATCCTTTTTTTTTTTTTTATTTTTTTTTTTTTTTTATTCTCTCGAGTGACTTAATATTTCTCCTAATGGAATAAATGCAAGAATTTCTCACCTTTTGTTCATTTTTTCTTCTCTCTCCTTCTTTTCGAAATTTTTACACCTTTTTAGCCACTGCATTTGCCTTATATATACAGTGAGCTAAACCAGTGCACTAGCCATTTTTCTTTTTTGCTACTTAATATATCTCCTTATGTTTGGATACGTACTTGCATTAGAAATATAAGCTCACTTTTGTTTTGGTTCACTACTTGATAGTGCGTTTCTGTTTAAGCCAAAGAAATTTGTCAGTTAGACTTTACGTGTCATTGGCATCTTATTGCACCTCTTGGGCTCTTGAAGGCAAGGGTGTTTGGGGAAATTCCTTCACTGGAATCATGGTTATTTGTTTAGATCTGTCAAGATTTATCTAAGGCCTGATTGATTTTCCTACGGAATTCGTGATATGGATGATGGCCTAGTGCATATTTTCTTTCTAAGAGCCTTTTCATATTAGCTAAAGCACTAGATTTACTCCGTTACTTGGCTGTTAATGATAATTTTTTCGTTATTTTTAAGTTTCATTTACACTCAACTATCAGTGGGTTCCAGGTGTTGGAGTTGCTTTAATCTGACACCATACAAGTGGTAGACGCGTGCTTGCATTTCATGCCCTCAAAAT
This sequence comes from Fraxinus xanthoxyloides, assembly GCA_903798325.1. Taxonomy (NCBI): domain Eukaryota; kingdom Viridiplantae; phylum Streptophyta; class Magnoliopsida; order Lamiales; family Oleaceae; genus Fraxinus; species Fraxinus xanthoxyloides. The sequence goes on from CAIGRL010046287.1 coordinate 4,038, forward strand.
TGTTATGGAATATGATGGTTTACACTCAGCTTTTGCTGCATGTAGTCCTACTAGCTCTATAATTTTTCTTTCCCAATAGTTTTGGGTGTGAGGCCTGTAGGTTTAGGTCATGGACTTAACGTACCTTTTGTTCAGTCTTCATCTTTTTTCCTTAATCTTGAGGATTAATATAGTTAGAACTTAGAATTGTGATGTTCTAACTTCTAATATATCATAGGGATGTTTTGAGACTTGTGGTTTTGTTTCTATGTATGTTATATGGAAAAGTTAGTGCTGCATTTCAGTTAATATCAGTGTTTTAGAGTTCTCAATAACAAAACCTACCTCCTCTATTAGAAATTTCTAGAACATTTTGTATAGTTGATTGTATACCTAATTGTGTTCCTGCAGATTTTAGGCTGCTTCCAAGGCAGTTGGCTATAAAATGGTTTCTGACATTTTATGTCTTCAAAATATGATGGTGTTACTTTGTTATTGTTTAACAGGATTTCTCATATTTGTGGTTAGCCTTGTTGATTTGAAACATTCTCTTGGTTACTTTCGTGAAAAAAGGGAATTTGAGATGTGGATATCTCACCTTGGTTTTGGGTTTATCGGATGTATCTAATGGATTTTGTTCTATTGAATGGCTAGAAACAGTTATCAGTAAATGTGTTGTGAAAACTTCTAGAAGAATTGAAATTGAATGAATGCAGTGTGATATAAGATCTGATCTCATCTGTTGGCAGATATATATGTGCATAGTTTAGTTTTTGGATAATACGTATTTGTATTTTTTTATCTTTCAATATAGATTTAGCCCCTGTTTGGGCTCCATTAAAAACGATTTTTGGGGAAAATATATTTTGGAATATTGATTTTTTGGAGAATGTGCTGTTAAAAAATAAGAAAAAGTTTTAGGTTTACGTGTAATATTATTTTATTGGAGAATGTGTGGTTAAAAGTAACAGCGATGAAAATGCATTTTGGAAATAATGGAGCCAAACAAGGGATTAATATTGTTACCATGCTCTCACACCTATGGAGCAGCTCTGTTCTGAATGGACATCTTAAGTTGGACTGTTGGAGAGGGCTAGTAGTCGAGTAGATGTGATTAATATTCAGAAGGTTTGCTCTTTCCCACATATCGGTAGTTTAATAATGATAGTAGCTGAAAGGCAAAATGTAATTGTAGCAACTCTATTCAGGCAGTTTGACATTTTACCTACTAGAGGTTGTTTATTAAGAGTAGTGCTTTACTAGCTTTAAGGAGAGGTAAGCACTTTCTACATGACATTGTTGTGTAATTGACACTATATTCAAATACCATCGCTCTTTTGATTTAATCTAGTAAACTGATTCTGTAAGCATGGACTTAATGGGTTTTTTTTTAACCTTAATAGTTGAACATTCTTGGCTTTTGGGCCTATAAAATACTTGCATTTTGTCTTTCACTATTTCATTAGACATACTGTTAGTTATATTTGAGTTTCAATTTTAGGAGCCTATGGTTGCGTCACTCCTAGAAAATTAGTCTACCTCTAGTAGGAGGAAAGAGGCCACACTTGACAGATCCACTGAAGGACTGGGGTATTTACGTCTCGTATCTTCTGTAATTGTTTGAACAAAATTCTGGATATTCGAGTTTTTCAACGATATCTGTTCAATAATTGGGGGAACAAGAAGCATTAGCTTCTTGGAGAAAACATTTTTGGCTAAAAAGGCTATCAAGATATTTATGTAGCTATGGTGAATCGAATCCTGTTATTGGATGTACCTCAAATGTGCAGGCAGGCTCAATGGACCTAGTGTTAAATACTTAATGGCCTTGATTCTTGTGCTTTGCTTTCCAACTGTTGGACTTGCTTCTCTACTGAAGATATTAATCACTTGAGAATTTGGTAAACTTTTTTATTTTTTGAACAGTCATATTGGGGCAATACTATCATTTCCTTGTGTACACGATACTCACATTCAATCCCTAATATGTCATGGTTAAGAGCATTTTCCCAATAATTTATTTTGCTTTCTCAGTAGTAAACTATCTTGTACATAGTATCTTCATTCTTTGCTAAGTTGGTATTATCAATTGGCTGTTATAATCATCTTTTTGGGGCTGGGAATCTGGGAGTGGCAGGTTTCGGGAATTAAGGGGCTGTTCTCTTTGTGTTTTAGTTTTATGTTTTGAGTTTTGAAATCATTTTGAGTTGTGTTTTGGGTGTTTATTTTGAGATTGTTGAAAATGTGTTCTTTTTGACATTTTGAAAATTGTTTTGAAAACATCCAAAACTAAAGAGAACATGCCCTAAGTATTTCCTTGCTTTACAAAGACCCATTTTCCAATAAGTGAAGTTAGGTCCACCTGAATCTTTTGTGTGTATGAATTTCGTTTGTTGTTTCATTTGTTTTTGGGTGTAAATAATTCATATAAACTTGGGTGAAGCAGGAAAGAAGAAATGAGTTAATGTTCTATCTTCTTTTCTNGGGAGTGGCAGGTTTCGGGAATTAAGGGGCTGTTCTCTTTGTGTTTTAGTTTTATGTTTTGAGTTTTGAAATCATTTTGAGTTGTGTTTTGGGTGTTTATTTTGAGATTGTTGAAAATGTGTTCTTTTTGACATTTTGAAAATTGTTTTGAAAACATCCAAAACTAAAGAGAACATGCCCTAAGTATTTCCTTGCTTTACAAAGACCCATTTTCCAATAAGTGAAGTTAGGTCCACCTGAATCTTTTGTGTGTATGAATTTCGTTTGTTGTTTCATTTGTTTTTGGGTGTAAATAATTCATATAAACTTGGGTGAAGCAGGAAAGAAGAAATGAGTTAATGTTCTATCTTCTTTTCTCAAATCTCTCGAGGGAAGCTGTGAGAGCTTGGATAGTGGAATGTAATACCATCATTAGTTGTAGTTATACTTTTGCCAAAAAAAATAAAAATTAGTAGTTCGGTTGTGTGCATCTGTCTCTGCTGTTCAATCAGTATGACTTTAATTTCAAGACCAGGTATTGAAGTTAGAGTGAGGAATGACTGTAATGCCAATGTCTATGGAGTTCACTTCTTGCTGCTACTACATGAATACTCCTACAAATGTCATTTTAGTCTGGTTATTTTTCCCCCTATATCTGTTTTTTGGGTATTAATTCCATTTGTATCAAATTCATTAAATGGCTCTTTTGTCGTGCATTTGACTGTCTTGTCGAAGGTGATTCATTTCCTCACTTCTGAACCTTGAGGTTGTCACTTCTTTTATTTTAAACAAAATATTGAATCATTGTGAAAAATTAAACGTGATTCTAGGAGAGCCGGGAAGTGAGGACATATCTTTTGCAACAATGTATTAAATGACACTAGGTGAACACCTTATATTGTTTTAAGTTACAATTTTGTGTTCAATTCCTGTTAAGTTGGTTGATAAACAGTAAATTGTGTATAGCCACTCACTAGAATCTTATGCCTGCCCAATTAATTCCAGAGTAGAGTTATTTATTCCAGAGAAGACTGCTAAATGTGGTATCTTACTATCTTGTTTCTTGTAATGCGTCTGAAAACTCCTCGACAATGTTGACATGAAAAATACAGGACTTTAAAAGATTTTCCAGATATGCATGGTCTTATCATGCATACGTACAACTCAGATTCTGGAAACTTGCTTGTGGATCACTTGGGCTTTCACAAAGCATTGTGCATTCTGATGGGCTGGAACTATTTGATGCCTCCTGATAACTCAAAAGCATATCAGATGTTATCAACTGATGAGGCAGTAGCAAACCAGGATGATCTGATTTTGTGGCCGCCTTCTGTATTAATTCATAATACACTCACGGGAAAAGGTAGAGATGGGCGCATGGAAGGTATAGGAAACAGGCCAATGGATAGTATTCTTGGAGGTATTTTGCACCCCCGAGTCTTCATCACGTTTCTTGCTATTTACCAGTGGTTTGTTCTTTCAAGTTATGTGGTGTTCTTGCATATTGGTTTGCATAATATATGGCATTAAGGAGGTTATTTTTGGTCTGCCTTTGTTGGACCTCTTGCTGTTATATCCATTATCAACTCTGAATATGCAACACTACCACCACAACCGTGACAGCTTGTTTGTCTTTGGGTGCAAGTGACTGAAGAATCTACGCATTTGTCTAGCTCGTGTTAATCTACTCTTAATCCCGCTTAGGTTTAGTCACTGAATAATTTTTAGTATTGCAGCTTTGTTTGACATGCATATTTGTGTGATCATCACGGAAATTAAAATATGCTGCCTCTAAGTTAGTCATCTTACTCCAATGATTAGGGGGCCTATACCTCTAAAATATCCTTGCACATAGTTTGACGTGAAGCACCAATCTGCTGGGTTCATTGCCTTGCGTCTGCTCATAATTTTGGGCGCTTCCTGGGACCTAATATTAATCAGCTGGGAGGGTGTATTTCATTAGCTTTAATTTGTTGGATGATGGTCCTATTTGGTTGATAGCTTTACGCCAGACTAATGGATACTAGTGCCAAGACTATCTGTTAATTTATTGGCACTTGGGCCTTAACCTTGTACAAAACAAGATGGTAGGAAATTTGTTGAAGGGGTCTTTTTAAGGATGGACGTGTTATTTAGGTTTGGATAAGTCTTCAGTTTAAGAGGTGTCTCATCATTTCATTTACTATGTTCACTTTCGGCATTTTATCTTTAGCTCAGTGCTAGACGTTTATCTTGCTGGTAGTGTAATATTGTGATGAGTTAACAAGTTAAAAAGTTAACTTAAAGGAGACAATTTGCCAGGGAACATTTTTTATAGAGTTAAAGTTGTGAGCTTACAGCTTTTCCTGCAGCCCAACACGCATAGTGTACAAAGAGGGGAAGTCTGACCCCCTTTTTTCCCCTTTTCTTTTGATTTGCTTGGAGTCTTACGGTGATCAAAATTGCAAGTTCTGCCATCCTAAGCTACCACTTGAATTGGGAGTCATTTCTATTATGCGGTGGTGACTAGTGTGGATTAGGATGGAGGTCAAACCCTCAATCTATTTGCAATGGTCCTTTAATTTAATTGTTAGTTTTGGTAGTTCTCTCATGCTGCTTAACTTGAACAAGTTACCGCTCAACCCACAAAGGGATTGAGTCAATTGACATGATCTTGTATCTTATTATGAACGTTTAAAGAGGTTCATTTGAGAACTAAGGCATTTTACCTCTGTTAGGCATGGAGTAAGCTAGAGTCAAGATGAACCAATACATTAATTCAAAATAATATAATAATATTCTCATGATAAACCATAAACATCTGGAAAAATCCACAATGAAGATTATTATATCCATCGTACTCATTTTCAACCAATATACATTCTCCAAATTTCACTATTTAAAATGTTGTTTTGAACAAATAATGGCCCTCAAATGGGGAAAAAAATGTCTAGAAAAAACAAGACGAGTAGGCGAACACGTTAGTTGCCTTGATGACTTAGCCTAGAGGTGTAAGCTGATCTCGAGGCTTAAGCCTTAAGAAAGGCACTTAAGGCATAAGTTTTGATGCATTCAGTAAAAGTTTCATGTGTGAGGCTTGAGCCTTAACAGCTTTTTTGAAAAATGCTTCCTGCATAGAATTAACTGCGGATGAAAGGTAGGAATCATCTTATAAGGTATGCACCTTTTAAGCTGAGTCAAACATGCTCTTAGTGATTATACGCTTAGCCAAACATGCTCTTAGTAATTATACGCTTAGCCAAACATGCCATACAAGTATATGCAGCAGCCTAGGTCATTCTTTCTCTAATCTGACTAATGTTATCCAGTTTGTGGAAAAATTATGATATGTACAAGCAGGGATTCTTAGATTATGAAGACTTGCCCAATCTCGTTTGATAATCAGTTGCGGACTGTTCTACATTGAATAGAACAAGACATTGTGAACTAAAGGAATTTAATGCTGGTGGAGATAATTATAGGGATTATGGTATAGCCTGCTACATGTAGAATTGGAATCATGAAGAGAAATCGAAACGGCGGTGAATATCATCCGATACTTAAATACTCACTCTTGTGATCTTCTGTCAACTTGGTCAGATAACTGGTGGATTTAGTTTTGACCTCTCCTTTTTTCTTCTTTTCATTTTCTTGATGTTCTGTTTTCTTCTATTTTTTGGTGATAGGGGGAGAATGAGTTTTAAAATTTTAAAGCTAAGTTTCTAGGTGTCTGTAGGACAGTTAAAGGTAATGTAAGAATGCTGTAAATGACACATTTTCCTCTGATGTTCAGACTATTCGAAATAGTTGGAGTTCTCGTATCGGACACAACATGGGTATGGGTATGGATATGTGTCGGATTCTCCAAGTTTCAACCGGACACTTCATCGTTTTTGTTTTTTCTTGCTTTATTTTCTTCATTCTTCTTTTTTTATTTTCTTTTCCATTTCCTTTTCTTCTCTCACTTTTGCTCTTTATAAACATAGCGTCGTCGCCGAGAGGGTGGAGAAAGGCGTCGACACTAAGGTTTCCCTTCTTTCTTTTTTCTTTCAATTTTTTTTTCCTTCTTTCTCTTCTATATCAGTGGTTTAGGGTTTTATTTGTATAATATGGAAATGAGTTTCATATAGTGCTATTTAGTGCTTCATTAAGTCCAAATTATAATCAAGTTCCTCATTTTTTATTTTATATAATATTTAGTAATTTTTATTATAACTAAACCCCAAAATTCTATTTTATTCGTCTTAACCCCTTAATACTCATTTCTTTCATTGTAAATAATTAATTTTGGTCTCTTCAAAATAACATCTTGGACTCTTAGCCATGTCCCTGTATCCTTACATTTTAGAAAATAAAAGATCCGACACTTAGAAACGTACCCGTACCCGAATCGGAGCATCATAGCATTTTTTTGATGCAAATCTCTTTGAATATATGGATTGACATATATTATGCTGACATGCAGTCTCATGAGGTGAAAGCCTCTAAAATATTTATATCTGAGATTTAAATTTAGTTCAACTATCGAGCTAGGCTGTGTATTAATCTGGAATTTACAAGGTTCTATGACTTGCAATACTGTGATGTGGATTCAAATTGGAAAAGATATTAAGCATAAATGTCATGTAGATTTGTTTAAGACTTGATTGGGAATAAATCGCATGGTCTAGTGTACGTAGAAATTGTTTGCTTCTTTCTACTTATTAATGGTGGATATTCTTGCTTGTTAGATTATTGAAAAGAAAAAACTCAATTCTCCTAGTTGGTGGTGATATTCCTGGATGTTATTTTCCTAATTTAATATCTATTTGTCGCCACCTATGACTTGAGATATAGTTTTAGTTGCTTCATGGTGAGATTGCCTTCTGGCAATATTTTGGTTTTACTCTTGGTAATTTGCTTGGTATTTTACTATTTTAACTGCCTTCGTTCCTTTCTATGTCATGTTTAATAGCTCAGGAAGTATCTTTTCTCAAACTTTTTGCAGTATATTCTTTTGTCATGTCCAATTTCTCCCTTTGTAACGAGTTTTAGCTGACTTGACAGAATTGTAAAAAGTGAATGGTGGAAGCTGATTTCTGTAATTGTACCATAATTATGGAAGAGATTGTGGGATTTTTAAGATCTGCCATTTACTAGTGATGCTGACATGAAAACATTTTTTCTATTCTTTTATGTAGTAATAATCTTCAATACTCAGCGTCTCCTCCTCTACAAATCTTGCCTTTTTCAGATTTGGGATTTAGTAGCGGCAAGTCGATGTCCTTGTTTTCAAGGGAAGGCCATTTGGGCATTCACGTGGTGAAGTTCCCTGGTGGTGCAAAAGGTCTGAAGGAGGCGCTGCGGCTGGCTGAACATTTCGAAAAACAGAATCGAGGGCGAAAAGATTGGGCCCGCGTGCAGTCCTCCCCGACATTTAACAAGGAAGATGATAACAATCCAAACCTTGTGAAATTGGATGCTACGACTGGAGAGAAAAGGAGAATCTTTTATGGGCATCTAGCCACTATTTCTGATCTCGACAAGGTTACTTTTGAGATCAAGAAGAAGGTAACAATTGAGAGCAGAAGGGATTACAAGAAGCATTCCAAGTAGAAAATTAGACAGCAGTATTTGGTATCTCATTTTCCAGTGTATTTTTATCCTTTTAATTTATACTTGGAGTTTTTACCGTGTACTGTGATCTGGAAGTTTAGAAATTATAGTTACCTGGAACACAGTGCTGCTGCCTATTTCTCAAGTGGATGGTTTCTCTTCATGGAAAGATCATTTTGACTTGCTTTTAGATGGCGAATAATCTCTTTTAAGAAAGGTTCAGTTATGTATGTCAACTTAATCGTGAGGTTTTAGAGCAAAAATATTATTTCTTTTTCTGACCAAAATTACGAAATAAGCAATTAATTTATTGTAACGTGAAGCTGTCTGCACAAGGAAGCAACTGGACCAGCTCGCACTTTGAGCTAAGTTGGTGCTTTTAAATTTCTTTCCGGTGGTGATTATGAATCAAATCAAGTTATGGGATATCGAAAAGTTACTGCAAAGGTTTCACAATTGAGTTTAATATGAGCAATAACTTCCATTTAGTTTTAAAATTATTAAAACATTAATCATCTCAAATGCATTGTGTTGATAATAGTCTTTGTGGTACGCAAATAAACGACCTTTTATTTACATAACATTGATGTTTAATTATGTTGGGTCCACATGTTATATCTCGATAGAGCTCTAAACAATTTGTTTTATTTTTTCACATGTCAATTTGACGGAATCCTATCACATTGTATTGGAGAAAGTATTTTAGACATTTAAGTGGCAATTTTTTTTAAAATAATTCATTTGTTTCAAGTATCCTTTAAATCATAAATAATAATAATATGCCATTTCGAAAACTTTTTAAGATCCAAAGTCAATAGTCTTTGAATTTTAACCACCGCCCTTGTCGCCAAGCCAAAAAGATTCGTTCTTTACCTTGTAAACTTCACTTGGAGCTTCCTCGATTTATGAATCTTGTTTTTGGTGTTTACAACTGAAATCTCAAAAACTATTGTTTTGCCTACACACTGTTCGATGAAATGTCCCTGAAACCATTCTGAACGCGTAACCCTCATTTATAGCTGTTACTTCTCAAAAATGGCAGCTATATTACTTAGAAGAGTCACCACTTCGAAGGCAATAGCGAATTGTCATTCTTTTTCACGGAAATGTATTTCATTTTCTTCGTCAAGAACCCCGACATTTCTTGGCAATGATAAGGGAGACTCTGTTACCAATTACAACAGTGGGCTTCATCTTTCACCGTTGTTCTCGGATAACAAGAATGAAGTCTGTGTAAAAGACTGCAGAATTGAACTCGTGGATGATGAGACATGGAAAGTGTCCTCTGGTATAGCTGATGTGTGGAGAGGGAATGATGAGAGGAAAGCGCTGGAAAAAAAGCCTTTTTCTGATGATCAAGATGATGACTATAATGGGGTTGTCAAGTTTGGGACTTTAAATAAGGGGAGCCCTGATTTTGATGAGATTGAGGATATGAGAATTCGTGGGTCTTTGTTTTACAAGCTTGACAAGGATTCCAAAGAGTATGATGAATATAAATTTGATTTCCACGGGAGGAAAAATTCGAAGAATCAGATTAATCGGAAAGAAAACAAAAAGAACAAGGAGAAAGAAGATCGAAGTTGCACGTTGGTGTCCAAGGTTGAGAAAACTTCAAAGAAGAACGAGCCAAAAGAAATCAAGCAAAATAAAGTGGAGAGATCACAGGGAATTGATAAGAATGAGCAGAAAGAAATCAAGAAAAATAAAGTGAATAAAATAGAGAGATTACAGGGAATTGATAAGAATGAGCATTTGATTTCTCGTCTTCATGAAATGGGAGATTCTTTTGTTGGAAAGATGCAACGGACTCTCACTTTCAATCAGTTAACGGCTCCATACCATGAACCATTTTGCTTGGATATTTATATATCCAAGGGTTCTGTGCGTGCTAGCATTATTCATCGAGTTACTAGCAAAGTTGTGGCAGTGGCGCATTCTATCTCAAAGGACATGAAATTTGATTTGGGTTCGACTAAGAATAGAACTGCTTGTGCTGCGGTTGGGGAAGTGTTGGCTCAGAGGGCCTTGGCTGATGATATTCATAATGTGGTTTATACACCGAGGAAAGGGGAGAAATTGGAAGGGAAACTTCAGATTGTACTCGAGTCCATAATTGATAATGGAATCAACGTGAAGGTGAAGCTTAAGCAGAGAAAAACCAGAAAAATCGGAGGCCCTGCACTCTGACCTCAGCAGTAACACTGAATGTCAAGGCTTTTGTTGGGTTAAAAATGTGTGTTTCCATATAGGTTATACTGGATTTGAATATAGCTTCTGAATATGTTCTCGGTGATAATTTTTAAAGCAGACTGAGTTTACTTATTGCTTGTGGGACTACTATGAAGGGCCTGTTTTTGTTGGCTAAGTTTCTTGCATTTCTGCTGTAGTATTTTACATGCCGGCTCTCCTGATTACTGGATGGTAGCTACTTGAACTATGTTTTAGGAAAATAATCAGTCGATATATTTTAGGCATGATTTTATGGTGTGGAAGAACTGCAGACAAGGATTATTTTGCGTTTGATTCGTCAACATTTGTTTATATGTAAGAATCTGGAGTAGAAGTTTTGTTTATCCTCTTTGAGGTCAAATTTGTCCTGATTGGTAGCATTCTCCTTTGCATCATTTACGTTCAGTTGGAGATTGTAAACTCATATTATGCATCTTATGATGTGACCAATAATATTAAAGTCTTCATTTAAAATTCCATTTTTTTTTTCTGGCTGCTAGAACCTAGTATAAAAAATGGTTTCCAAATATTTAACGAGCTGTAATTTTTTAGATGAAGGGGAAGGTGAGGGAATACCAAAAATTTGCCCTGTGCGAAAGAACAATCTAAGGAGCTGGGCATTACCTAGGAAACCTATTCAAGATCCAGATAAACAGATGGGGGAAGTAAGGATTATACGAGTTACTTCGCTTTTCACAGTGTTCAAACACAATGCCGTGCAATATAGGCTGTCAACCAATGAGAATTGAATGAAAGAGCATTCTTTTGCCCATCCCCGTTCAGAGAACATGATCCACGTCCCAAACTCATCATAAACTTATTTTTTTATATATATTTTACAATTTAAACCAGTATTAAAAAAACTCTTTATAAACAAATTAAATAAGTAAACATAGAAGTATATTTCATTTCGGACTCCTGAGTAATTCTCGATGGGACGAGATAGACGCCCTGTTTCATTGTCATACCGGTTCATTAATGTAGGAAATTGAAGGAATGTTGTAACTTTTCATATTGATCGAAGAAACCTTCTAGAATTTTTTGACCAGCACAATTATTTTACTTGTTCAATTCAAACAAGAAATTGACGAAAACTATGTCGCAAAATAAAATTAGTCTTCTTCCGCATATTTTTTCTTCAAAAAATACAAATACATAAATTGGACATATCAGGGTTTGAGGCCCAATAGCAGATATGTTTCTGAACTTGGGCCCAATTCAGGGAACATTCATTATTAATAAAACCAAAATTATTAATTTTGAATAATTAAGTAAATAATTAATCATCGTCCAATAAATCTGGTGGCGACTCTTATGACTTATGAGGTCATTTGTTGTCATCTTCAAAACACTACGCACAGCCCAGAACCCACAAAAGGTGATCAATCATAGTTTTGTTCTGATAATTCTTCGAGAACGGATTTAATTTCTCTAAATTACTGGTTAAAATCAGGAACCAAACTGTTATGACATTGAGAGGTGAAAGAATTGAAGTTTTTGACCATTTAATGATAAAATGAAATTGATTTTGCATTTGAATAGATAAGTTTATCTGAATTTGGTGAGGTGGGGTGGGGTCAAATTATTACGTTTTCCGTGTTCTTAAAGCATTTCCCTTTTGTTTTCTTTTATGGTTAGTTGTGGTGAAAAGACTGAAAGTTGTTGAATCATAATTATTATTCTCAGTAGAATTTTCATATTGAATTTAACACAGGGCAGGCTAGAAAAGCAGCAATGATGACTGGTCTCATTATCTTTATGTGGGGCTTTAATCGGGTGGCTTATTAAAAGTAAACTATTTAGTTTGACATTTTTGTTTTATTTGTATTTTCCTGTATATGATGTATATGTTTGTGTTCATTGACTGATGATGTTATATTTAGAATTTCAAATAAGTAGAAGAGTTGTTAGATTTTTAAGCGACTTAATTTCTGAGGAATCTGTTTTCAGAATTAATTTGAAGACATGGCAGAGGAAAATGTTGGAATTGCAAAGGATGTGACTGAAGTAAGCCTTCATAAGTCGTTTTTTTGTGTTTTTAATCGATAAATAGAAATCTCTCTCTAGATTTTTTGTTGTTTGTTTTAATTTGGGAATTTTTTTCTGCAGTTGATTGGTAAAACCCCTTTGGTGTACCTGAATAATATTGTTGATGGGTGTGTCGCGCGTGTTGCAGCCAAGCTTGAATCTATGGAGCCATGCTCTAGTGTTAAGGATAGGTATATCCATTACTTTCGTGGTTGATCTTCAAGATAATTTGATTCATCACTCAGAGTTCTGTTATTTTTCTCAAAATATCTTACTCTTTATTCGTGCAAATTCATTCTGCAGGATTGGTTATAGCATGATTTCAGATGCTGAGGCAAAAGGCCTAATCAAACCCGGGGAGGTTAGATTTACTGGTCTTAAAGTTTCGTTTCTTCTTTATGATAAAAAGCCGGACAATTATGTTTATGACACATCTGTTTGAATTAATAATTGAATCTGACAGTATATTTTTCCTTGTGTAGAGTGTCCTTATTGAACCTACAAGTGGTAACACGGGCATAGGCTTGGCATTCATGGCAGCAGCAAAGGGTTACAGGCTTATTATTACCATGCCTTCTTCTATGAGTCTCGAGAGAAGAATTATTCTCCGCGGTTTTGGTGCTGAATTGGTGCTCACTGACCCTGCTAAGGGAATGAAAGGTGCTGTTCAGAAAGCTGAAGAGATAGGAGATAAGACACCTAACTCCTACATTCTTCAGCAGTTTGAAAATCCTGCCAACCCAAAGGTTTTTAACCTTTACTTACATTATTTGAATTGACGTTACTTCTGGAAGGAAAGTAGTATGCATAACATAATGTGCATGTATGTAGATACATTATGAAACCACTGGACCAGAGATTTGGAAAGGATCGAATGGAAAAATTGATGCTTTTGTTTCTGGGATTGGTACTGGAGGCACAATCACTGGTGCAGGAAAGTTCCTTAAAGAGCAGAACCCTGATATTAAGGTTTTCTTCACCTTTCAAATTGAACGGCTCTTTTTGGTGCTTTTTCTGATTAGGAACTAGAATGATAGTAAATTTGTGTAGTTTGCTAGTTTAATCTTTTATGCTGAAGTGCCGATCTTTTAATTTAACATTTTTTTACTTACAATTTTCTTTACCTTATCTTCTGCATTTTGGTTTTCAGTTGTGTGGGGTGGAACCAGTTGAAAGTCCTGTTCTTTCTGGTGGAAAACCTGGTGAGTCTTTCTATGTCTTGTACCTCAAAGTACGTGGTTTGTTTCCACTTTTTAATTTTTGAAAGGCAGCAAATTGTTGGTGATAATTTTTATGATTCGAAATTTATGTGATGATTAATCAAATTCAATCCGGGTCTGTCCAAAAGAAGTTATTCTTGCTGTTATATATTATTTTTTTCTAATGGTTATATGTAGTCAAGTAGCATATCAAGAAGCTGCTTCTAGTCTATCTTGTTGTTTAAGTTGGAAAATTACTCAAAAGAACATTCTGTGTGTTAACTTAGCTATGGATCGTATTCAATCTGTCCAATTAGTTTGATCTGCTTTTTCCGATAAACTTGCGAGGTAATGGACACTCTGTTTACCACAGTTGCACGGTTTATGGTTGATAAAATTCCGAACCCAAACCCAAACCCAACCTCTAGCCTCTTTTCAGATAATTGTTGTGAACTGGCATTCTCTTTTTCATTTTGAAATGGTCGATCAGCACTGTTCGTCAATATTTGGTCATATATTTGTGGAAATATGCTTTCTCAAGATACATGAGGAAACGAATAGAAAGCTCTATGAACGGGATGTTTGTTTGGTGTTGCAAGTGTGTCTTGGCTTCTTGCACTACTCATTATTCAGCATAAAACAAAATATTTTGGTTGATACTTGATATCATATCTTTCTTGAAAATATTGAAAACAATTTAGAATTCAGACATTATATCTACTTTTTGAGTTGCCCATAATTTTTAAAACTTGTGTACTTTCCTAGTATTGGCCAAATTGACCTGATTTTTATTTGTTACCTCATTCAGCTAGTAGGGTAAGCCTATAGAAGTTGAGTATTACGATAGGTTTGTATTTATTTCCTTTGTTTTCTTTCAGAATCTTATTATGGCCAAAGTTTGATCCTGCTTTTGAGAACAGGGAAAATTGAATACAAGGGACATGATACTTATTGTTACTTCTTGTTTGTTATCCATCTTTATTGACAACTCACAAGTTAGTTGATCTGACAAAGGATTTTTGTGTAATGCCCAAGGTCCGCATAAGATTCAAGGAATTGGTGCTGGTTTTATTCCTGGTGTTTTAGAGGTTGATCTTATTGATGAAGTAATTCAAGTAAGATTCTGAGCTATCTACTACACTTTCTTCTCCTATATTGGATGGAATAATTTCAATGAATACAGTGCCAAGTTTTGTTATTTTATACAATTGCGGGAATTTCTAGCAGACGAGTGGCATACTAATCATTACACTAATACATGTATTGTTATGGGTGGTCTTATGAATTTTTTAGATTTCAAGTGATGAAGCCATAGAAACTGCAAAGCTTCTTGCTTTGAAAGAAGGGCTGCTAGTAAGTATCTGACACTGGTAATTCTCTCGAAGTTATGTTGTTCCTGTACATTTTCAATAACAGAAAGTTATAAAACTGAACGTGATAGGTGGGAATATCATCTGGTGCTGCTGCAGCTGCTGCAATTAGGATTGCGAAGCGGCCAGAGAATACTGGAAAACTCATTGTTGTAAGTCCTTACACCTGTTACAATAATGCCAACCTGATAAAATCATATAGTTGGAAGCATCTTCAAACGGAAACAGTGGTTGCTTGTGAGTTTCATAGATCGTCATCTGGTGATAGGCATTAGCTTTTCTGGCCGTTAAGAGATTTTAAGACCTTTTGCTCACTGTATAAGCATGGTATTAGTCATCACAAAAGGTTTTCCAGATGTACTTTCTGAATTCCACACCAGCAGTAAGAAACGATGCTGTGGCCTTGATTCCTTTTAGTTTCAATTCCTATTCGCCGAACTATGACGAGAGTTGGCCCTGTTGGTGAAGTATATTTGCGGCATCTTGAAATCTAAGTGAACTACGTATGAGTTGACAGCTTGGGCACAAGCCCGGGTTGCTGTGTAGGCACTCAAAAAGGGAGATGGAAGAGCTGTGTGAGTTCTCCATGTTCTGATGCACAAACTTAAAACCTTTAAGCAATAAGCCATTAACCAGATATTTTTGACGTATGGTTTGCTTTTAGAGTCTAAGGTGGCGAGGCATGTGCCAATATTTGTCATTACTTGTCAATGTAAACTTTGATTAAAAGGATGATAATAAGAAGCCATTTCGGTCTTGTCCCGTTGGTTTTGATTAGTTGACATTTCTTCTGCATAGAGTAAGGGGATCTAGATGGAAACTCCTACCTTTGTTATTTACATTTACTTGGTGGGATGGGGGTTCCTGAGGTGGGGATTCTCACAATACCATGGTTGTTTAACAGTTGTGTGGGTATTAACTATTAAGAGCTCTGATGCTTAAATCTGTTTTCATGATTCCCAATTTAGGTGGTGATTTTCTTCTCAATTGTGGTACTTTCCAACAAAAAATTATGGCAGAGAATTACGTAATATAGAATATAGTACTTCTTACAACCCTGTGGTGATCTTGGTAAGCATATTCATTGCTCAGTCAACGCATCAGAATATATTGAGTAGTTTATTTTTGCGGGATTTTAAGACAGTGTAGAGACTAATACATGTATTGCTAGGATATGATTTTTTGTTATTTGTTCCAATGGGGTACCTGATAAGGGCTGATTCACCTTTCATAACCATTGATAAGTGATCACCTACCTCTTGAGACTCTAACCTAATCGTGATTTGATGCTAAACTACTTATTAAGCTGTAGTTATGTATTACCAATATAGTTCCTGGGGAACTCAACAGAAAAGTAGATTATAAGGAATTTGACAGGGTCGCTCGCTTAGGGAAATTAGTTCACTCTACTTTATCTTATTACCAATGTTCATAGCCTCAAATCTGTCATAGAGGATGTTATAGTCTGCTGGATTATTGTATGTTTCTTGTAGAGAAATAAAGATGACGAATCTTGTTGCTACCATTGTTATCATCTTCAGTATCAAAAGAAATATACACAGAAATTAGGATGCTAAGAGGTGCTGTTGTAGTTGCTGATGATATAATTGCTCGGCATCTTCTAGTAGATTTAGGATTGTTTTATGTGATTTCAAATATTCCATCAACTGGTCTATTTTTCCAACTTGAATGCAGGTGATTTTCCCAAGTTTTGGTGAGCGGTATCTTTCCTCTGTGCTTTTTGAATCCGTGAGGCGAGAGGCAGAGAACATGACATTCGAGTAAACAGCTTGCTGGCTTTCGATCCCTCCCTTGTTTTTGAGCAAGATCATACCTATTTCAGTTTACTTCAAATATTTCAAATGAAATTGTTGGAAATAATATGAAGCTTATTTTTATAGACTTAGCATGAGCTGTGTTCTGGACATATAGACGAGGTGATGGGATTTTGAATGTAAGGTCTCTCTTCTTCCATTTCAGGACTTTTGGTCTTGCCATTGGCAAAACGTTTAGAGTTTGCTATCTTTACTTCTGTTGTGACATTAAATTATAGGTTCAATTAAATACAATTAATTATGGCTCATTTAATATGACATATGATATGTTGACACTTAAAACTAATGTTCCTGTAAATAAACATACAAGTAATAACAATTTTACTTACCGGCCTCTAGTCAGGTAAAATTATTAATAATTTTTTATGATAAATATTAAGGTTAAGCTCT
This sequence comes from Fraxinus xanthoxyloides, assembly GCA_903798325.1. Lineage (NCBI taxonomy): Eukaryota > Viridiplantae > Streptophyta > Magnoliopsida > Lamiales > Oleaceae > Fraxinus > Fraxinus xanthoxyloides. Next base: position 21,108 of record CAIGRL010046287.1, read on the forward strand.
CCAATCTTTCACATATGTCATAGCTATATTATTCAATGTACAAAAATGTATTACAATTTTATTGGATAATGTGATAGTCTCACTATTTCACAAGTAAAAATATAGTATTATTTCAACTTCATTGGATAATGTAACTATAACTATCTCGTACAAGAAGAGAAATGTTAAGTGATTTGATGATTTTGCTTTTCAATTAAAAGTGATGTGATTTTAACATCTATATCGACTGTTGCGATCACCTGGGACCTAGATTTGTATATTTAAGTAAGTTGAGGATCTAAAACTTCACTTTTGAAAATTGATCACCTATAATTATATCATGTAAAAGGTTAGGGGTCCCATCTCAATTTTTTTTCTCGCGAAGAGTTGTGAGTATAATCACACGGTCAAGTGAAACAACTAGCAAAATAGGACCAACCAAGTATAGTCATATATTGATTTCAAATGTTATCTCACTTAAAAAATGTTCGAAATTTGTCCCACTATCCTGTATTTTCCTTCGGACAATATTGAATATTGATGTCATGTCTTTAGAAACTACTCCAACTTACACCAGTGGTTAGCTCTAATTACAAAATCAACACAAAAGAGAGATAAATTTTCCTTACATGTTCATTATCCACAAATACAGTGTTCTTTTTTTTTTTTTTTTCCAACAATAATCGATAACTAAAAATCTCAATAGCCAAACAAGTTGAATTGAGCCCCATTTTTCGGTGACGATGCATTTTGAAATAGTATTTAATTGGAAAATGCATGGTTATATAATAATGAAAAGTTTATGTTTGCATGTAAATTATTTTATAGGAGAATGTATGATTGAAAATGAATTTTTAGAAAAATGGAGGCAAACATATGCGAAATCAACAATTTGCTCCCATGACTATTTGTTGATTTGCCACATTGCAATATCGTGAAGTCATTCAATAGCTAATTTTAGGTATACACATGTAGATTTTTTTTTTTTTTTTGTGCTTATAAACAAACAAATAAATATGGTTTTTTATTTCTAATTTTTTTTTCTAGCCTGCTAGAAAGAAAATAAAATCTCCATTTAATGAAACTTTGCCATATAAAGTACAAAAACACGTGCACGTTTCTTCCAAATTTGGAGCACCAAACATGTGGTTGTCACATGAACTAATTTGTATACCAT
>CAIGRL010046346.1:0-21656 GCA_903798325.1 Fraxinus xanthoxyloides
TCATCTCCATTTATGCATTTCAATCTTCATTTATATATTTCATTCTAATTCTAAATATGAATGTTATCAATTCAAAATTAATTAATATTTTACTGTTCATCAAATCGTAATTAAGATTCATCTTCATTTCTGTATTTCAATATTATTAATTCTAATAATAAATTAAATAACATTCACATTCAAGTAAGCAATTTACTATTTATGCATGTATGCTAATTAACATTCATATTTGAGGGCTTGGATTTCACTATTATTAATTCTAATTCTAAATTAATTAATCTTCACATTCAAGTATACATTTGATTATTCTTGTTAATGTATAATTTAAATTCACATTCACACGCTTGCATTTCACTCACTGGAAGTTATATGTTACACTTTAAAAAAAAAATTCTATGGAACAGACAAAGATAAACATTCTTATTTAATTAAAGAAAAACTTATTCTACTTAAAAAAATACTATAAAATGCAATGTAACTATCTTTTTTAATAATGACTTTAACATCTTGAAATATTATTTTGAAAAATATTTGTTATATATCATTATTTACATAATCTTTTATTGAATGATGAAGTGTAAAAAAGAAAGTTAATGAGGTTTTTTTTTTAAAATTTATTTAGTTGATTAGATTTTGAACCAGTTAAATCTCATCATATCATGTGTTGATAAACAAATATATAAGTTGTGAGTTATATGTAACGCAACTAATTTTGAAAAGCGTTATTTTACATAGCTTATAAAACAATTCAAAATTATGTGCAATGTACATTCAATTGGGACAAGTAATAATAAATATATAATCAAAACAAAGAAAGAAAAATAATCTTCTTGTTCCGTTGTATTCGCCACAAGTTGAATTTGAAATTAAATAAATATATAAAAGCAAGATTCTAAAAGGTGTAAAGGGTGGCAATGCAATAAAACTATACCTCAAGCCTTATGAGCCTAAATTAAAGAGGCGTTTCAATTATTAGAATTATATCAATTTTTTAAGACAATTAAAAATTATTTTAACTATTTGAAGATCATTAATAAATATTTGTCTTATATAATTAGTTAATTTTTTAACATTAAAAAAAACAATAAATTGAAAAATAAAAATAAAATGAAAATAAGTAAAATGCACGTGCCTTTTGGTGCTTACACAGGCATAAGTCATGCCTTTTGGCACCTAGACCTGAGTTATTTGAACATTGTTGTTACATAGACTCGCATTAGACAATCAAAATATGGTTGATCATCTTGCCTTCCTCTTGCATCAAGTTTAGGCCCTCGTAGACCTCGACTTTCATTTTCCTTGCTTTTCACTTCTAAAAATGAAGAAAGACTTGTTGGAAATGACCGATTGATTTGGTCCAACCAAGAAAGGTTTAGATGAACAACTTGACATATAAATGACCGTTCAATCATTATTGTAGTGGCACAATTAATCTTTTTAAGACAACATGTTCGTCTTTGATAAGAACACTCCAAGAAACATATCACAATTTTTATACATTTATTTTCCTAATCTTAGTAATATATAATTTAATTCAAATTTGTTTCAATATAAGATATAGTTACTCATTCGATTTAAAAGATTTTATCAATAAAGATCCCGTTGTTATTTTCGTTCGAACAATCTCGTTGTATCTTGAATTCTTGATCTGAAAATGAATTTCATAACATAGGCACTTGTTTATTTTTATTTATTTATTTTTTTAATTATTTGACGAAGTGATTTTTGTAATAAACTATTTATGCACGTTTGATATCATAAAAATCATTATATAACTCGCACGCACATGAAATAATCCATTACGAGGAGTGTACACTTCATTTCAACTATAACAAAAATACTTGATATATATTTCAAATAATGAAAATTTTACTTATATGTTCTATGTTTCTAGTAGCTTGTAGAAAAATGACAATAGAAGATAGAACCATCTATCATTCTTTGAAAAATCTACATTCCACACACGACCAAGCTACAAAAAATGAATAGCTGTGAGTAGGTAGATAATATTTCAAACTCTTGACAAGAATGTTTAATTAAGTTCCTGTTTGCTTTAGTTAAAAAAAATTAGATTAAAATTTAAGTTAGTGTCAACAATTAATTTTAACCATACATTTCATTGAATTTACTTTTCTCAAAATTCAACCGCGTATTTCATCAACTTTAATTAAAATCTACTAAAATTTTGATTTTTAAATAAACAAAACAGAAGCTAAGTGTAAAAGTTAAATGTTCGAAATTTTCAATAGTTACTTTGTACTTGGATTTTCAATAAAAAAAACCTTTCTTGGCAATTATTGTAATAATTTTTTTCACGTCTTACCACATAAATTGTGATATACATTTTGTTGGAGCATCTATTTTCATATTATTAGATATAACAATAAATCGAATGTATAGTAACACGTTCTAAACTCTTAGTTTTAACCTTTTTATTGTACAATATTGTCCAAGGAAGTCAAGGAATAAGTAGTGCAATTTGTCTGTTTCAAACTCAAATTCAAAATTGTTGGCAGTTCGTTTTAATTAGACGCAACGACTGTGTATTGGATATGCATTGTTCAACACGTTCATACGTGACATATAATCTTTCTCTAAACCACAAGCAACTTCAATTAAATATGACGTGAGACCTCCACCTAAGTATAAAAATGTAGTTCTTGTGTTGAAATTAGCAGGCAATTACGTGACACAATTGAGGAGCTAGAAAATGTTGTTGGTTTCTAGTAAGTCAAAAAGTATAAAGAAAAAAAGAAATGAGAACGCGCGAAAAGAAATAGCAGAGGTCTGGGGCGGTACAATGAGAAAGACTTTTCTAATCTAGTAAATAATTAACTTTTCATTAGCTAGAGTTAGTTTTTCAATCGTAGATCGTATTAAGGAAGACATAAGCAATATGAGTTTTGATATATTTTAGTAAATTGAAAATTTGATTGTTCTAACCATTCCTACGCTTAGGGAATGTGCAACCAACCTTGTTCCATATATATGAGACATTCATTATGCAAAAGGTGATTTTGGGTATGAACGCACGAAGTTATAGACGAGAGTTATGACATTTTGAATAGAGGTATTGGACCTATTCTAACATACTTAAAAGAGAGATAATAATGAAGAGATTGCAAATTTATGATGAGATACATGGTGACACGAAGGATAAAAAAAAATTACGAATTGATATTTTTTTAACTCATTAACTCTCAGTCGAGAAGATTCCAAAATTTTACCTAGAACGAGGAAAAGAAAAATGTAAAAAAATAAATATAAATTCCATTCTTAATGACATTGTTTATTGTATTATTTTTTTATACTATTGTAGTTATGAGTACAAAATAAATAAAAAAATTAAATATATTAGAAGATATTACGCAAGTTTAACTATATTTTCTTATATAAAAAAGTTGTTTGCATTTAAATCTTAAGACATGAGAAAAAAAATAAGTGTGGATAGTTAACAATTATTGGGTTTATACCAACAAAGAAAAGTAATAATTTAAGTAACGAATTTGCAAATTAAATTCAAACTCTAGACAGCTTAAGTTTTATTATAAATACATAATAATAATAAAGTAGGAAATAAAAAATTACTTTTGACTAGTAGAGGGGAATTCATTATAGGAAACAAAAAGTGTATTTTTTTAAACACGATGGAGTCTATGTAATTATCATAAACATTACGATATGTTTCTAAAATTTACTATAAGATTTTTTTATTTTTTATTTTTTAAATAACCCCAATGAGATACCTTTTATTAGCCCTTTTTTTTTTTTTTAACCCAATTTGTTAGTCACATTAAAAACCATCCGACCACATCGGACAACCAACTTTCTAAGTGCAATTGCTCACCTTGTGTAGAATTGCGGTTTTATTTTAAAATGTCAACCTTATTAATATGTATTTTTTCATCTTTATTTGATGTAGAGTTTTTATTTCTTAGCATGCTTCGACAAGATGGTGGGAGGTGGGGCCAGTATCCATTGACTTTTGGAAAAAAAATATTAATATTTATTTTTTATTTTTTAGCTCTTGATTTCCATATTATTAAATTTTGCCTTCGGAAGAAAAAATTGCAATTAAAATAGGCTCTTATTGAATAGAAGAAATGCTCAAAAACCAAATTTCAATAACAAACCAAATTTGCACACGACATTTCAATGTTCAAATGTTGTGAAACTGTTATTTTTTGTTCATTTCCTCCTAAAATATATATGCAGGAAAAATTATTTGAAAAAAAAAAAGAAAAAGTTGAAAACAGAAAATATGTCACACTCCATTTCACAGTGTGTCAACATTGGCACCTCATTGACTCAGGTGAGTTGACACAGCAATCTTGGACTCGGCACCGCTTTAAGTCGAGTTGCACGTGGCGCAGTGAGTCCAAAAACATCATCCATGTCGAGTTCACTTGGCTTCATCCCATTAGGCAGATCCCATGTGAAACAGTGGAGAAGATGAGCCACACCCACTTCCATTGCATAAAGCCCAAGTTGCATACCGGGGCAGGACCTCCGACCCGACCCGAATGGAATGAACTCAAAATTACTTCCCTTAAAATCCGGTACCCCATCTTTGAGAAACCTAGAGGGTTTGAACTCATCCGGATCCTCCCATGCATTTTTGTCACGTCCAATGGCCCATGCATTGATCATGACACGTGACTTGGCCGGAATCTGGTACCCCGCCACCACTGCTGCCTCGGACGTCTCGTGGAGGAGGAGGGGAATGGGCGGATGGAGGCGGAGCACCTCCTTGAGACAGCATCGGAGGTAGGTGAGCTTCTCGAAGTCCGACTCTTCAACTTTCCGGTCGAGGCCGACGACGGTGGCTAATTCTTGTTGGACCTTCTTGAGATCTTCTGGGCTTCTCAAAAACTCCGTCATGGCCCACTCAATGGCGGACGCCACCGTCTCAGTGCCACCAAACATTACATCCTGAAAAGACACCATATTTCTTTGTTTAACATAATTTCACTCTGGACGTTAATTTTGTTGGTGGTGGTGTCAACAACTTGACTATATCCTACTAGAAAAGAGTATTGCCACTAAAAATTAAGTTACTTGTACATAAATATTTTGACAATGCTAATATGGCATACACCTTATCGTAGTATATGTCAAACTTTCTGTTAAAAAAAAAAAAACTTGTACAAGTAGAAGGGTTCTACTACTAATTATTTTCATCTGCTTAAGTGACCGTGAATTCATTAATATACTCTTGAATGCGTAACTCCATTCACAATGAATCAGATACCACACCACCATTTTCATTCTTTTTCAACTATACATTATTTATCAATCTACTATTCCATAGTACATTCTTTCAAAATAATGTGATTCAAACACACCCTAAATTGAGCATCTAGAAAAAAGGAGAAAATCTAAAATTTCGTAAATTATCTAATTATGTATGTTCAATTTTAGGGTTTCATCTTAAGAAATCAACTTTGTTAAAATGAGTAACTCAAACACTTATAAATTGATTTATATTTCATCTTTGTTCGATGTAGGATTTTATTCCTTAACAATATAGTAATTTCAAACTATAAGCAAGAAACTGCTATGAACACTAACAGATAAGTTGTCAAACTAATGTGGCAAATTTAATTATGTTTATGAGTAACACCTGTGCAATTAATATGAAATGATTTTGTGCAAAAAGTGTGAGACCTTTTTGTAGTTAATAGTTCATTATCTCTTTGGTAATTTTTATTTTTATTTTTGCCCAAAAACACAATGTGTCGCTGTTTCGTTGCAAACAGACAATCAGACAACTTGACGATTCAGTGTGACAGGCAATAACTTGTGAAATCAAACCATATTAAAAAAATATATAATTATATGTTTTTGATTTATCCCACCAAACCCCATAAGAAAAACATTTATTTTTTAAAAAAAGTCATACGTACCATTATGATGGCTTTGATGTTATTTCTAGTAAGTTTGATGGAGTTCTGCAAATCATCTGATTCTTTAACAAGGGCTTCTTCACTGTAAAATGCTAATAACTCATCCACCATATCATTTTCGACCGCATCATTGGGCTTCTTTTTCATCATATGTTCATCAATAATTGAATCAATGAATCCATCAAGTGAAGCACGAGCCTTTTGTAATCTGTTGTTTAGGCCCTGTGGATCCATCCAACCAAGCCATGGAATGAAATCTGCAATGTTAAAAGCACCAAAAAGTTTGGAAAATTCTTGCAAAATCGTGATGAAGTCATCTTGTCCCTCATGTGAACTCGAACCGAAAGCAGCCCGATAGATGATATTTCTAGTGAGGCCAAAGACTAACTCGCCGATGTTCACGAGAGAACCGGTGTTTGCTGCCACCTGGCTGACCATATCGTCCACCTCATCGCGGACGGAGTCCCAAGACTCGGCCCGTTTGCGGCTGAAGAGTTTCATGACGCAGAGCTTTCTCATCTGCCGCCAGAACGGTCCGTAGTGAGCAAATGCCATATCAGCCCTGTCATAGGTTAGGTAACTTATTGCAATAGTGGCTGGACGGTTCGAAAATATGTTGTCTTGGACTTGTAACACTTGGCGGGCGATATCAGGACTTGATATTGACACCATGTGTAGAAACCCTATGCGTAGGTGGAAGATGCCGCCGTATTTCTTTGCAAGTCTCGCTAGGCCTCGGTGAGTTAGTTGGTCCATTATCCCCATGTTACCAACCACTGGCCACCCTTTAGGCCCTGGTGGATAGGATTTTCGACGAAATCTTGATAAAAGGAACAAGAAAAATAAAGGTACAATTAAGAAAATTAACAAATTTTTGGGCTCTAAAGATCGGTATAGAGTAACCATATTCTTCTCCATGACTCGCTCTCCTTTTTTCCACTTGCTACCTATAAATTTAGATAGTAAAGAGAGAAAAACACACAACTCAAATTGTTCTTAGCTTTTGATTTGTATTATGGGGTCTTTATATACTGCTGATACATAGCATAGCATACAGATAAGATCCCATGTAATAAATTTTTAATATATTTGAAAAATAAGGTATATTTGTTGGGTAGGGGTATGATGGTTGTAGGTAAATACACCATGAGTGCTGTTCAACTTCGCCAATCATACTACATGAACAGGTTCAAGGACGGACTCAAATACAGAAGGGACACATGTCCGTACATGATTGAACAGTTTGGAAATAAAAAAATCTTGCATCTGTTTTGCTTTATTCTTATGAAAATTTTCAAAGTTTCAAACTGAATAGCATTATTCAAACATCACTACGTTGAAGAGATCAACTGAGGCTCCTTGCAAATAGAATAGTTATGTGATTGTATTCTCAAATTTCTTTCACCAAATGTTAATAAGAAAAACTTACACCACGTCCATTTCACAAATATAACTTTTTTTTTTTTCTAACTTTGTCACTTTGTACGAAAAAATTGGTACTAGGTCTTGTCGAAATATAAAAGTTGAAAAAAAAACCAAAAAAAGCTATAGTAAAAAATTGTAAGAAACGATATACAAAAGAGACTCATTTTTTCTTTCACAAAATTAATTAGAATAGTACGTATGCAAAATGTTTTTTTTTTTCATTTCTTTTTTGGACTACCAACATATTATTTTTAAAAGTAATCAATTTTTACAAAATTCCCAGTATTACTTTATTTTATTTTTTTGGCAAAACAAATAACACACATAAATATCAAAACCATAATTAAAACGCATTGAAATTTCATCATTCCCCCATAAAAAAGGTAACAGATTTTGATATAAAACCTCACGAAATCATTCTGTCATTTTCTATGTTTTGACCTTAGAACTCATTGAAAGTATCATTTTACCCTTTTTTTTTGTTCTAATCTAAATTCTCCCATTGATTAGCAACTAATTTTTCGTTCAATTATTAATGTTTATGCTTGATATTCAAGATAAGATTAACAGTAATATTTGCGTCTAATTTTCATCATTATAACGTCATTTTTTTTTGTGTAAAGTAATTATTAAATAAATCGGCTTCCATTTGTTTACTTCCACTTGGCCACGTAAATAATCACACATCAATACACCTTTATGCTGTGGCTGGTAACGAAAGAAAAAAAAAAAAATCAATTAATGAATTTGTCCATGGAAATCCTCATAAAGGTGTATTGATGTGTGACCAAATCTTTTGCGTCAAATTTTCATCATTACAAGGTTTCTGCCATATTTTTATTTCGAAATTGATAATTATGTCAATAAATCTATTAATACTTTTTTTTTTTAAATTTAAGCTGGTTCTTTGAAAAATTAAGTAATTGAAAAGAACTTAAGTGGATTGCGGACACGCCTGAATTCTCTAGGCAATAAGCATGACACGACCCACATATCTAGATAACTTGATTCTTGATTTCGCCACTATTTATTTGTTAACTTTATGAAACAAAGTGCTGTGCCTCCTCAAGTTTAGGAAGACTTGCCTATACTACTCTACTAGAAGCTGGTGAAGCAATGAAACTCGACAAAATGTTTGGTTCCAGTCTAAATCGACAAAATTTGATGGAATCTGGTGCAGGCAACTCAATTAACAAGGTGCATCGTATTTGTACATATAAATGCAGAATAAAGATATCTGACACCAGTTTATATGATATTATATGATAGATTCTATTAAAGGTGAACTGATGCGATCCATTTAATTGAACATATAATTTAACGTTCCTAATGCTGCCACATAGATTGTTGTGAAAATAAATGATACTAAATAACATCAACCGTGCTATTTGTACACGGACCAACTACCCCTCACAATAGGGGGCGTATTATTTTATTTGGATGTGAACCCATTTCGTCATGTAAGAGAAGTGTAAACGAACGGGTAAATAACATGGTACGAATAGATTAATTCAAATAACGTTACTCGTAAATACAGCAATCTATTGTGGCCTGGCCAAATATGTATGACCCACCTCCCCTAGATTTCATTTTTCTACGCAATTAAAAATTGTATTAAATTCCAACGGGGATTTCCAATCTTCGGTCCACTGTGGCCTGGCCTAAAATGTACGCCCATCTAGCCTACATTTCATTTTTCTATGCAATTAAAAATTGTATTAAATTCCAACATAGATTTTCAATCTTCGGTAAGTGTACCCAACATATTATTTGTTGAACTTGTATTTCCAGTCTTACAAAACTGTGGCGCTTTTAATGAAAAATGTCTATTTACACCATTTGGCATAGACGCATTAGTGGACGAAAAGGGTAAAATTGCCCAAAAGTATTTTCCTTATTGCATTACAATCCAAGTTGTGACTTGTAAAATTCTTTGGCGTTCATGAAATCCATCCCGTTACTTCAACCCTTTCTGATATTAAATGAGTGTCATGCGGTCATTTAACGCCAAATAGATATTTTTTTACCAATTGTGGACATAAATGTAACAGTTTTAAAAGGTAAGTGACGTGGGTGTGACGAATGATAATTGGTTGGATATATGAGTACCACACTTACGAAAAATTGGGGACTCCAATTGGAATTTATCCTAAAAATGGGTTTTTGTGTGCGCTCGTGTTAAATTCATGACAAATTTAAATTTTGTGCAATTTATACGAATTATAAATTAAATAAAAGTTACAACTCTCTTCTATTTTTGGGGCTTGAGGCAGGTTACAATCAACGTAGGCGGAATTGAATTGTACACGAATAAAATATTTCTTGTACAATTTTTTTGAAAAAAATAAATTCTCATTTTCTTTAAACTAATCAATTTAAAAACTTACAATATTTTATCTTATATTTATAGAAAAAATTATATCTGTTTCAATCAAATACAAATTTGAAATTTCACATGATTTAATACTGCAAAAAAAGCTACAGCTGCCAAGCTATCGATCAAGGCAGTTGTAACAGGCAGCTACAGTTGCCAACTTTCTTTTTTCGTTCTTTTACAATTTTATAGTCTTTTTTGTGGCTCTGCTCGTTATGGGCTGTAAATGGCAATGCCAATATGATTCGAGCTTGAGTTGACTCTCCAAAAATCGAGTCATGAGTCGAACCGACGAGTCAAATTGTCACCCCTAAATAAAAGAACTATAGACCTCAAAAAATGAAACTTATAATTTGAGTCAATGGTCAAGAATCAATGGTCAAACTTTCTGTCTAAATTTTGACGAGTCCATATTATTACTATTATTATTATTAGGAATTGTGGGGTGTTTAGAAGTTGACTTGGTTGTATAAAAGTAAGATAGAGATTTAGTCTTATTTTAATTGAAAGTGCTTTTCAATCGGAGACGGTGTTTCAATTATCAAGAGGTCTAACCACGAGTTCTCTTTTGATCCAAGGTGTTTTTTAGAGTTGAAGTTTGAATTTCAAATTTTCAACCATTTGTTCATTGTGCAATAGTCTTATTTATAAACGCTTTTAGGGGTATTCAGTCATTTTTGTGAGTTGACATTTTCTCGTCATTATGTTAAAGGTTATATTTAGTTCCATTTTCAAGGTTTATTGAGGTTTGTGCTTTATAACACTTGTTCAATAATTCATTGTGTGCGTACATAAGTTTAGCGCACTAACTTCTAGGATACTTTTGTTAGAGTTCGTACTATGGTTTCTGTACACGTTTTGAGGTAATCCAAGGCCCTTAATTGAGGTCGTCCATAGCCTTCGATCGTGTTTCTAATCCAATGTTATGGTGCTGCTCAATTTATGTGCTAGGAAAGCTTTGATGATCGAGGCATCTTTTGCTTAATTGTACCTGGACAGTCAAGGCCCAAATAATCGAAGACGCAAGGACATGTGATGGAATCCTTCTGAGGCTGACGTTAAATCATGGTAGACTTTATTATTTCATTACATAAGATGAACCAGAAGTGATCGTCTTAAGAGAGAGTGGGCCCATTTTAACCTAGATGGGCACAACACTTTTTTTTGGAGGGTCTTTCCAAAAGTACTGTAGCAGCTTCATGCTAATGGGTAATGATTTGATTAAGTCTCGTGGTCCAATGAACTCAAATGACCTATGACACTTGGTTTCGCAACATCAACATTGATCGTCCACGAACTGAAAATGACACGAAGAGAGAGAAAGAAGAAAAGTGAAAGACTAGTCAAGTTCGTACAAGTCGATAAACTTGGCCACCTCTGTCAAGCTCGTCCATGACAACCATCTTGCCAATGAATGCTTGAGCACGATCAAGTGGTTAGGCTTGTGGTCGAGCTCTGTCAAACAATGGTTGTTCAAGAATTTGGTTATTCAACCACTTTTGGCATGGTTTACTATTAAGCCAATTGGGTATGCTCAATAGTACCGTCATGATTTTGGTTTTTCTAGAGGCGATCAACAGGCTACAACAGTTAATATAACAACCGTAGCTAACAAATACTAGAGTTTGAAGAAAACGATTAAAACTCTACAAGAAGATATAAAGTTAATCAACTTTGAACTAACCGTACATTAAAAATATTGGAATTTGGGTGTGACTCGAATTTTTTTGTTGAAGTGTTTGAAGTATTGAAAAATTCTAATTGAAGCGCATGTCAAGAAGAATTCAGTTTAGAATGCTATTAAAGTCATATGCCAAGTTGAAATTCTATTTTGGAAGCCCATTAGGGATTGTAAATTGGTATTGGACTTGAAAAAGAATTTGGGATGGAGAAAACAGTTTGAAAAGAAAAATGGTCGAGACCTAGCGCCTAGGAGACAAGGTCACGATACCGCCTATTCTGTTCAGTTTTTTTTTTTCGCTTTTTTCATTCCTATTTCATTTTGGACTCTATTTTCTGGCATCTTATTTCATCAACAACTCTATTAAGAGGGTTTGATCGTCCCCTACATGTTCTCTATAAATACTAAGCTCTTCTATACAATTTTGAAATGTGAGAAAATAGATTACTAGAATTATAGGATCCATTGTAATTTTATATCATCTTCATTATCTTTGAGTCAATAAAATATCTTAATTCCTCGTCATACCTCTTGTCTTTATTATTCTTTTGATTAAATACTTTATTATTGTACCATATAATTTCAGTATCTCAATCGGTGGTTGGTTTCACAACAAGTGGTATTGGAGCCAATATTCAGCAGTTCTGCACAGCGCAATGGTTTATTTGTTCGAAGTTTTTTTTGTTCGTGATGACTTTCATGAAGTATGACATTTCACTTTTAGATCAGAGCACTAGATTTTTGCTATAACAGGTTAAGATATGTGCATTACTCGCACATCTGGATTTGAATAATGCGTTGTTAGGAATTGACGAGATGCCCATAACTTTGACCGCGGAGGAGAAATTACAGAAGGATAAGAATGCAGTTTCTCACATTCATCTGCATCTATCAAATACCATTTTTCAAGATGTTTTGAAGGAGAATTTAGCATTTGCTTTATAATTGAAGTTGGAGCAATTGTGTACGACTAAAATCCTGACAAGCGAGTTGAACTTCAAGCAGTGTTTATACTTTCATCGAATGGCAGAAGGATGATCTGACTGTATTTAAAGAAATCATCCCTGATTTGAAAACTTTGGAAGTAGAGTATGATGAATAAGATTTGGTTTTGATGATATTGTGTTCGTTGTTCGCTTCGTTTTCTTCATTTAGAGACACGATCTTGTATAGTCATGATACTCTAACCATAGGGAGGTGTATGATGCTTTGTATTCAAAAGAGAAGATGGAGCATCTAGTTTCTAAGGCCAGAGATGGAGAAGGTTTAGCTTGCTTATGATGGTTCTGGAAGGAACAAATCGAAATCTAAATTCAGTAATCAAAGTTGTAACTATTGTAAGAATAATAGGCACTTGAAGAAGGATTGCTCAATTTGCATAATAAAGAAAAGTTGGCTGCAAGTCCATATAGGAAACAATTAGGTATTTTATGCGAAGCAAATCTCGCGGAGAACATTGCTGGAGATCTCTTGGCTATTTTTTACGTCGAGTCTAAACCAGATGAGGATTTGATTCTTGATTCAACATGTGTGTTTTATATGTGTCCTAATGAGGACTTGTTTACTACATATGAAACTGATTCCAAATGTGTCGTGGTTATGAAAAACAACACATCTTGTAGGGTTGCTGGAATTGTTTCCGTCAGATTGAAGCTTTTGGATAGAACAATTAAAGCACTTGGCCATGTTCGATATGTTCTGGATTTGAAAAAAAATCTCATCTCGTTGTCTATCATTGATTTAGAAGGTTATGAATTCTTTGGTAGAGGTGGGGATTTGAATGTCTGTAAGGGTGCCCAGTTTGTATACAAATGATAGAAAATGTCTCAATTATACATCTTGTAGGGTTGTGCGGAATCTAGAAGAATCAATCAGCATAGGTTCAGTACCTGGTGGACATTCAGTTTGGTACAATACCTTTAGGAGCTCATAAATGGTCAAATTTAAAGAATACAACTCATTTGAGTCTTGAAGATATGGGTAATGCCGCTTTACCATTATCACTTGTGATGCCGTTGTATTCAATTGCTAGAGATAGACCTAGTGGAACAAGGTATCTGGATGCTAATTTTGTTGAGCATGCTTTAAGTGGAGTAGAAGGTGTATAATCTAGCAATGAGCCTTCTTTAAAAGCATTTGTGTTTGATTCTGCTTTGGGGTGTGTTACAACCCGTTTTGGTTAATTCAAAATCATTAGATTTTTGAAATATAAGATAATTCTACAAAAGTAGTACTTGGATTCTTGGAAGAGGTAGATTATTATGTTATGTTAGAGAAATTAATTTTTTTTTATTATTGTTGAAGAAGACCGTTCATTCCTTGGTGGAATTTGTGTCAATGTGGAGATTGATGGAATTTGGATGTGGCTCGAATTCCTTTTTTTGAAGTGTTTGAAGAATTGAAGAATTCGAATTAAAGTGCACGTCAAGAAGAATTTAGTTGAGAATACTATTGGAGTTTTATGTCAAGTTGAAGTTCTATTTTGGAAGTCCATTGGAAAAAGAATTTGGAATGGAGAAAACAATTTGAAAAAAAAAAAAAATTGGGCAAGACCTAGCGCCTAGTTGCCAAGGTCGCGAGTCGCCATCTGTTCTGTTGTGGTTTTTTCTGCATTTTTCATTCATACTTCAATTTTCATTCAATTTTTCGGCATTCTAATTTATCAACAACTCTACTAAGAGGGGTTTGAATGTCCCTTACATGTTCCCTATAAATATTAGGTTCTTCTATACAATTTTGAAGTGTGAGAAAATAGATTAATAGAATTATAGAATACATTATAGTTTTCTCTCTTCTCCATTATTTTTGAGTCAATAAAACCTCTTAATTCCTCGATCATATTCATTGTCTTTATTATTCTTTTACTTGATCAAATACTTTATTGTTGTGCCATATAATTTTAACATCTCAATCCGATAATTAATTTCACAATAAGTGGTATCAAAGTTATTCTGATATCTCGTTTGTTTCACAACAAAGACAAATGAAATACTGACAAAAATAGAAAAAAATATATCTACATTTTGTTTAAAAATCAAGGTTTGATTACAACTCACAGAAAATAAAAATAAATTGGGAATTGGAAGATATTATGTTTTGTTTTTACCTAAGTAATGTCTGGTTTATTATTTGATGTCCTCACTTGGTTTATGGTACAATTTTGACTTTTTTGGTCCAGTAGACTAAGCACTTGTTTAATGTCATTATTTGAAAATCCTTTTTTCTATATATTCATTTTCACATACAATAAAATATTCGCATGTAAACAAATTTTTTTCATATTTTTTAATTATACATTCTCTTAAAAATTACTATTCAAAACTTTATTTTTTCAAATAATAGTTGTCAAACGTTGGCTAAGTTGTTTAAGGGTATTTTCTTTAAAGTAAAAAGAAGTTTTTGAGATCAAAAAGTTGTTTTTAGACCCGTTTAGAAAATATTTTAGAGGAAGTTGGTCCAATATGATTTCATCTTAAAGCATTTTCAGAATAGAAAGTTCTTATGAAAATTAATTTTCAAACAAAAAGTAATATAGTTTTCTTCAAAAACTCTTCTACATGAAGAAAAAGTAAAAGTCATGTCAAATGGGCCCTAAATTTATCCGTCTAAAATAGTACTTAATATAGTTTAATTAGGTGGAAATTACATCATACCAGAATTTTAAATTTTAAATTTCAAAATTCAGATTAACAAGTTTTTATTTCAAAAATCAGATAATTAAATTTTAAAATATTAATAATTATATTACAAAATTAAATATACAAATTCATTATACAGAATAACACATGCAAAAACCCTAATTATTTCTTCAACTCCATTTTCTCTCTCTCTACTCTTACCTCCCATTATCTCGTTATCGCCCCTTTTCTCTCCCCTCTCTCTATTCTACCCAAGAAATCAAAATCAGAAAATGGTGTGGTTTGTCTCCATAACTGCCTCGACGGCATCGTGATTGGATTGTGGTAGTGGCGGTGCTTGTGGTGGTGTATGGGTGGCTGTGGTCTGCCCACCATAGCCATCGGTGATGGTGGTTGGTGATCTTGGTAATGATGGCTGTGAGTGTGGCGAAGAGTTGTTTAGATTTTTATTGGTGGTGTAATTGGAGGGTGTGGCAGTGGTAGCGGCGTAGACGATGGCGGCGGCGGCGGTTCTCTTATCTCGTCTCCATTCTCTCTTCAATACCATCTCTACACTCTCAAATCGAAAGAGTTAGTCGTTGTCACGAAAATGTTAGCAGCACACGGCGTCATCATAGTACCGCTTGCGATGTCTGGTGTGTGATTGCTTGTGCTCGCGATGTGTGGTGTGCATTTGCTTGGCGGTTTGGTGAGTTAGTGGTGATCGGGTGCTGCATCCTGGTTGTTGTGAAGTTCAATCTAGTTGTAATGTTGGCTGCAGTGGCGACGGTGGATGTGATGTGGTGGTCGTTGTGTGGTATACATGTTGCTTTGAAGTCCGGTTTGTGATCTGATTTTTTGGTGGTCTTTGGGTAGTGGTGGTTGTGATGTTGGCTGCGATAGTGAAGTTGCGATCTAGGGAAGAGGTTGTGGTGGCAATGGTGGTGGTGGTGGTGGGATGGATGTGGTGGTGGAGTGTGATGTTGGGGGTGGTGTATGGTGATGGTGGTGGTGTAGGATGTGAGCGGTTTTGGATTTGATTTGTTGGTGGTGTTTGGGTGGCGGTTGTGGTGGTTTTGATCTGGTAGAGGTTGTAGTTTTTGTTGTTGGCGTTCTTGGTGGATCTGGTGGTTGCGATGGCATTTGCTGGATTTAGTGGTGATGGATTTAGCGGTGACAATGATAGTTTTGTAGTTGAAAATGGTGGTCGACAGGTGGTGGTAGTTCTGGCGACGAAGGTGGCGGTCCTGCTGTCGAGGGGAGTGGTGCGATGATGGTCACAAATGTTGGTTGTGGTCACAAATTATTTGGTTGATTGTGATCATTAAATTGGTTAATCTTTGACCAACGAAAAATAAATTGTGACAAAAAAAAAATAATACGTGACCTAAATTTTTTTAGATTTGTGATCGAAAATTTGACAATTTATGATCGTTTACAAAGTTGTGAGTTATAATATTCGTGATTTGTGATCGATAAATAATTTGTCTATAAATTTTGATTCATGATCGATGAACAAATTGTGACCTATAAAATTTCTAACTTGTGAACATAAAATAATTTGTGACCTATAAAATTTCTGATTTGTGATCGTAAAATAATTTGTGACTTATAAAATTTTTGATTTGTGATTAATGAACAAATTGTGACATATAAATTTTTTGAATTGTGACCGTAAAATAATTTGTGACGTTTCAATTTTTTATTTGTGATCGATGATAAATTATGGCCTATAAAATTTTTGAATTGTGACTGTAAAATAAATTGTGAAGTTTCGATTTTTNGACTTATAATGTTTGTGATTTGTGATCGATAAATAAGTTGTGACATTTCGATTTTTTATTATGATCGATGAACAAATTGTGATCTATAAAATTTTTGAATTGTGATCGTAAAATAATTTGTGACTTATAAAATTTTTGATTTGTGATTAATGAACAAATTGTGACATATAAATTTTTTGAATTGTGACCGTAAAATAATTTGTGACGTTTCAATTTTTTATTTGTGATCGATGATAAATTATGGCCTATAAAATTTTTGAATTGTGACTGTAAAATAAATTGTGAAGTTTCGATTTTTATTTGTGACCGATGAACAAATTGTGACCTATAAAATTTTTGAACTGTGACCTTAAAATAATTTGTGACATATAAAATTTGCGATTTGTGGGCAATTATACAGAATTTGTGACCAAATTATATGGAATTGGGACCTTAATATATTTAATTAATAAAATATATGTTTAATTAATTAATTTATAAATAAAATTTAAAAAAAACCGAGATTTGAAACTTTAAACATAACAAATTCCGAAATTTTAAATTTTATCTCTTAAATTTGAAATAGGTAAAACTAAACCTCTTATTTATGAAATTTTCGTGGCAGAAGTTATTGTTTAGCTTAAATTAGTGAAATGATAGATTTATATGCATGAAGACTATGGCAGGGCGGGGCAACCTCCCCTGCCTCGCCAAACAATTCCCCGTCCCGTCCCCTCCCCGCATTAAATGGGGGTGAGGTCCTTGCCCTGTTTACTACATTGTTTATTTTTTTTTTTAATTTTTCATAATTTATTTTTATTGCAGATTTAGAAAAATAATTTTAGTTGTCATTTTCTATTAGAAATAATAAAAAATTTCATTTAAAGTGCTGAATTCTAAAAAAATTAAAGAAAAATTAAACCGGGCTGGGCGCCAATTACAAGTCCATTAAGCAAGTATCCCCTCCATGTTCGAGGTAGGGCCCCGCGGATATCGGGTTTGTCGAGTTTTTTTATCATTTCTAATAAAGACTAGTGATTTGATGCTTCATAGATTGAATACAAGATTGATTATGAAAGTTTTAGGTGCATGCAATAAGAGGGAGAGGATAGTGCTAAAGGATAAGGGTTAATTGTGCAAATTATTTTCAATGAAAAAGAAAAATTAATAGTATTCTGTTGGGATTTGAATCTCTAATGGAGAAGCCTACAAAATACTAATTTTATGGGTGAATTTCATTAATTATACTTTTATAACTAGGTAGTTGTACTTTGATTTATTTATTTATTTATTCCAATCAGGGAACTATATTTTAATTTAATTTCAACTAAGTACCTTTGTCCAATTCCGTCACCTGGATTGACGGATATCTATGACGCAATAATCAATAACTAATTGTCAACGTTTTACCGTAGAGGCCGATAACAGACATTAACTCCCCTCCAACACAGCTTACAATTTTCATCGTATTGTGCTCACCAAATAGCAATTTCTCATTGAATTGTGCTTAATCCACACCAAGAGCTAAAAATTACATTTGATGACCATAATTTCTTACCTGTTGTATAATTTGTTTTTATCAGTTGAATTTGACGGAATTACCTAAATTAAAATCAAATTGAAGTTTAAATATTCAATTGAAATCAAATTAAAATATAGGTATTGAGATTAAAACATCATCTATAGCACACAAATTTTATGCAACAAGTTATGGCAGTTAAAAAGTTACAATTCAATCAAATCATCCAAATAAAATGTTTAATTACTCACCCAACTTGTACTTTGGTCCAAGTTTACTCATCAAACTTCAAATTGTTTTTCAATGATCACTCATTTTTGAGATGTTGTACTCCATCTATCATCTGTCAAATTTTGTTTCCATCGTTGCTAATGTGTTGCACGGAATTTTCACGTAGCAAGTTACAGACGTTAAAATTACAACTCAACTAAACTATCCAACTCGCGAAAATTGCCATATGTGAAATGCAACTTCCATCGACCCATAAACCTCTTAAGTCTCAATTGTTCATCCCTGATTTCAACCCTAAAATGTTAAAGTTTAATGACATTTCCTTTCTTCAATGATCAGACACATGCCTGCAAAATTGAAATATTGATATCAGAGAGACGACAAGTAAATGGTATAATTAGGGAATATGACTTTATAAGTAGTAACTTCTCACGTCCTTATCAACAATCGACCTTGTCTCTGTGCACAATTCAGTTGTACATATGCGATATGAGTGAATTAGTTGCTAAGATTTTTTGAGATTGAAATTAAGATGAGAAATTGGGGTTTAAAGAAGTTTATGTGGATGTAGAAGTCATGTTTTACATATGGCGCTGTTTATGAGTTTGATGGTTTTATTGAGTTATAATTTTTTTAATAACCGTAAATTGTCACATGGAATTTTCATATGACATGTCAACAAGGAAAGGAATGGAATTTGTTGGATGATGGATGAAGTGCAACATCTCAAAGATGAGTTACCATTAGGAAGTAGTTTGAAATTTGATGAGTAAAGATTAATGATATTATAAATTGGGTGAGTAATTAAATATTTTAATTTGATGATTTGATTGAATCATAATTTTTAAACGACTATAACTTGTTCGTGAGATTTTCATGTGACACATCAACAACGAGAAAAATAAAATATAAGGAATGATGGATGGAGTGCATCATCGCAAAGATGAGTGACCATTGAAAAACAATTTAAAGTTTGATAAGTAAACTGTGAATATAATATATCTTGGGTGAGTAATGAAACATTTTTTTCTAGGGCAGAGGGACGTGTGTGGGGAGGGGTGACCGACAACTTTTTTAAACCCTTTTTTTTTCCAAATTATATTATTTTTTGAGTATTTGTTAAATATCAAAGTTTAGCTGACTGACATCGAAGTCTTAACTAGCCTAGAAGTAAAAGTAGGGATCCATTTCTTTCGTGGTTATTATACTTTCACTTTCATGGCAATTAGTAGTTAGCTAATTGCCATTAAAGTTTGATAGATGGAACTACACTTTGACATATGATAGATGGAGTACAACATCTCAAAAATGAGTGAGCATTGAAAAACAATTTGAAATTTGATTGAGTAAATCTTGACCAAAGTACAAGTTGCTAATTAAACATTTTATTTGGATGATTTGATTGAGTTGTAATTTTTTTAACTAATATAACTTGATGCGTAAAGTTTTTGTGTGATACGTCAAAGATGAAGGATAAAATGCAATGTGTCAAAAACGTGTGACCATTAAGAAGCAATTTAGAATTTGACGAGAAAACCGTGATCATGATACAAGTTGGGTGAGTAGTAAACATTTGACTCTGCCCTTAAGTATGTTCATGTATTTGGCCTTTTTCAGTATACACCTACAATCAATTAATTTAGTTGATAACTGGAGCTAGTAAATACAGTTCCGTTACAAGTACAATGTGGTTGATAGCTTTGTTGACCGTGTATGAGGTGATCAACATTTTCTCATAAATGTTAACAATGCTTAAAATAATCAATGTCACAAAATTTTACACCTCATTAAATGTCAACAAAGTTTCGGATGTTTTATGTTCACATATCATAATTGTAGTAAATGAGAATTATGCCACTTGGCACAATTGGGTAAAAAAAATCAAGCATCACAAGTATTCACAATTTTATATGTCATTATTTTTTTTACGTGGATTTCCGATAAAGGAAAATATGAAAATCTGTAGCTTCGGATGCTTTATTTAAAATTTTATATCATTTATGTAACTTTTAATGATATATTTAGTAATGTAGATTGAAAATCCAATAAGAATTCTGTCAAGATGTATGTACAAAGTGCTTGTACATATAGCTAAGTCCAAATCTAACGAAATATATTGATTTTAAAATTTGACCACCTAACAAGCATGATTTAAAAAAACAAAAAACAAAAAACAAAAATAGGAAGGAATTTTACGACAAATTATAAATGGTTTACAAATTCATTCAAATTCAAATATTAGTCTTACTCATATATTCATAACTACTATTAGGCCCATGTTTGATTCAGTCAGAAAAGTGGATTAAAATTTAAGTTAAAATTATTAACCAAGTATTTCGTGAGACCCAACTTTTCAACCATGAATTCCATCAACTTTTATAAAAAAAATTATTATTATCTAAACAAAAAGGATATAAATATTATTCATACATTTTATATGTCATTCTTACTAATTATAAAACATTTACAAATTTTTCAAATGGAGACTGATTTAAGTCATTGAAAAGAAAGGAGAAAAAATTTAATTTGCTCCCACAACACTTGAGTTACATTTGGCACACCAGATTAGACTACACAAAAATGTATGCACAAAGAGTACTAGGTTGATAACATTGTGGTAGATTAAAGTAGATAGTGTGTATAAATGCTTTTGAAACAGATATTTATTCTTGAGTTTCCTGTCCTGTACTTGACTTTGGGTCATTTTCACATTGCAGTGCCATGGTGGCTATAATTAGAATAGTCTTATATGATTATTATTATTTGTCGGCCGTCATCATTGGCACTATCGATATTTCTTATTCAGCCTGAACTCACATCTTCGCTCCGTATTACATTATCCGGTTAGCTTAAGAAAAACTAGAAAAATATCATTTACTTTAATTCAGGGGCGGACGCAGACTTTAAAGTTGGGAGGCACAATCGAACTTGAAAAAAAAGTTGGGAAAAATTTTACAATCGAAAATTTACGTTAAAAAAAAAAATACCCCATTCAATTTTGCATCCGAAAATTTATATGGGACATGACTTTTTCGGATGTAAAATTTCGAAATTTTTTGATATCATATTCCATATAAGAATTTCTAATAAAATGATGAAAATTATATTGAGAAATTTCTATCGCAAAATAATAAATGTTA
>CAIGRL010046358.1:0-34616 GCA_903798325.1 Fraxinus xanthoxyloides
ATAAAAAAAGAAGTCAAACGGATTTCAAACTTTCAACATTTTCCATGGAAAATTATACCAATCAAACACACTTAATTACAATTCCCTGTAAAACAAGTTCTAGGCAAATATTTTCCCTGAAATTCGTTTTCTTTCCACCCTATTTTCCATGGTGCAATCAAACGGACCCTAAGTGAAAGTAGTAGCATTTTTCTCAACTTTTATTTTTCTATGCATTCCAGGGTGTTGTAACATTATTTATACATTCTTCAAGTTATCCATGTGAGCACGTAAAATTCAGTTTTGACAAGTTAAATGAGCTCATGATTTCCTGTCATCTCAGTGGTTGAAAAAAACTGATCGGAAACCATTACTTGCAGCAGTCGAGAAAATGAAGGAAGGTACTAGTTATTTTTGTATGCAATTTTATGTTAAGTGAACTGTTAAAAAACAATGATTCGCACTATTATCATCAGTTTAAAAGAAGTTTCATTTGAAATTGACTGACAGAATTGATGCTTCTTGGCTTCATCTCTCTCCTCCTTACGGCAACATCAAGCATTATATCTAATATATGTATACCGTCAAAGTTCTACAATAGTGCATTTGCTCCATGCACCATGCAAGAAGTTGATGAGGAAAGGGAAAATAAGGATATAAAGGAATCCTTTAATAATCCTCACTCGCGTACGAGAGTGTTTAATGGCCTGAATCAGAACACCTGCAGGCAGGAAGGCAAGTCAATTATCCACGAAACATGACAACATTGGCCTTTTTATTTTTACTCAAACTTGGAGTAGAATAAACAATTAACAGAATTGCTTAGTTAATAATGGAGGAATACATGTTCTCCTTGTGCACGTGTTTTCTTGTCTGGTACGATCCATTTATTTAGTCAATTGTCACATTCGTTTATCTTTTCATTTTCGTTTTCATTTTCTTTGGAAAGGTAAAAACCATGTTTGCTTATTCTTGTTTTTATGTGATTTATTTTCTAAGGTTGCTCAAAAATACTGAAATTTGATCTGAATTTGATGTTGTTTCACAGAATTATGAACCATTTGTCTCATATGAAGGCCTTGAGCAACTGCACCGCTTCATCATTGTCATGGCAATTACACATATATCTTACAGCTGCTTAACAATGCTGTTGGCAATTGTTAAGGTGGTATCTCAGTTTTCTTCTATGGAATCTTATCTGTTAAATTTATGGAATGAACCATAACTATATAGCCCTAACATAGACAGATGCCACAATTGCAGAATGCCTTTCACTAACCATTCACTGAGCTAACTTCATTTCCATTGGTTTATTTTCCTACTTAATTATTTGTCAATCGTAAAGTTGAAATCTAAGGAGGTTGTGTTTACCTTATTGACTAAGATCACGACAATAGTTTATCTACATGAATGATATGGTTCGGAATGAATTATGTAAAGACTAAAGAGAACTAAAATGCCCTAGAATGCTAAGATGGTTTTCCACTGCAAATGTACATTCATTTATAATTTGTACATATCCAGTAAGGAGAAAGCTGAATATATGTTCATTAATCCCCTCACGTTACTAGTGTTTGTCTCTACTTAAGATGTTGATTTAGAAGTCGTATAATATATCTGGTCTTTGCGCTGATTTCTTCCCATTATTATGAATCTGATACATGTTAAAAGAATCATTGTGTGCTGCCAGTTTTCCAAGATGACTACTGTGGCATTTAATATTGCCTGATGAGATAAACTCTTATGGGCGACTTTATGCTTTTGTGTTATTGTCAATTTTCGCTGAATTGACAAATGATTTGAAGGCCACATCCTTCCCATCATTTTTCATTTGCTCTCTCTCTCTCTCTCTAGTTACTTTTCTATTTTAATTTTATCATTGTGAACTGTATCTGCAGATTCACAGTTGGAGAGTATGGGAGGACGAGGCTCACATGGACAGACATGATTCATTGACTGGTAATTTGAGACTAGCTACTTTTTTGACATGATGTTTAACCTTGTTAACTATCACTGGAAATCCAATCATTTTTAAATTCATTTGTTAGCAAACCTTGAAAGGAAAACAAAGAATCCCTGTAGAACCCAGTTTCAGCTATAAGGGACAATGAAAATGATGCAAGTGGTTAATATTCAACACTGAAATACGATTATTTTAAGTGCAAGGATATCTACAAAAATGCCTTGAAGCCATATCCAGTTGAAGTATGAAAGGAATATAATCTAGTAGTTTGATTTGATCATGCCAATTCTTTTTGAAGTTAGTCCTTAATTAGGTTTAAATTTTAAGATATTGTTGAACATATAAACAAGACAGGAGAGGCAGAATTTCCTACCCCTTAGGAGGCTTTTTAGATTTTTCCGAGGACCAACAATGTTGGAGAGCTCAAGCAGCTAATTTTGGCTGGAAAGTATGTTGTACTTAGTGTAATGAATAATTGTCTGAACCAAGTAAATTCGTCACTCGTCAGCAACCTAATTTCTGTTGCAGAAATCACAAGTTCAAAAACAATGCAAAGGCAGTCTACCTTTGTTAGGGTTTATACATCAACTCCTATCACTTATAAGTTTGACAAACTTTATCCCGCTTATTGGCCTGATATCACTCTCTATTAACCTGGTGGATTAGGTTTGGGAGATATGTAAGCTATATAAATATAAATACATTGGTTCTTGTCTATAGTATGATATTTGTCTTTTTATTTTTTGTAATAAATATCTGATCCTTCACTTTTCCTGCCTCTCCAGATCAGCCACTGTATAGTCATTTGATTGTGCATATGGCGTTAGATTAATACCTAATTTGTCAGCTCTTTTGGCGATCATATTCCTATAATG
This sequence comes from Fraxinus xanthoxyloides, assembly GCA_903798325.1. Classification (NCBI taxonomy): domain Eukaryota; kingdom Viridiplantae; phylum Streptophyta; class Magnoliopsida; order Lamiales; family Oleaceae; genus Fraxinus; species Fraxinus xanthoxyloides. Next base: position 2,818 of record CAIGRL010046358.1, read on the forward strand.
TGCCTGTTGGAAGCATTCTACCAAGTACCATCTATATATCCTGATTATAAAATTGCTAAAAACATTTATTGATAATCGATTCATTTAACATATATCACAAGATTTGTTTCTGTTGATGAATAATTATTATGGTAACACCATGTTAAATCGCACTTTACATCTCTTGTTTCTTATTTATGGCAGAACCACAACCTTACTTCAAATTATGATTTTCACAGCTATATGGTTCGCTCCATGGAAGAAGAATTTCAACATATAGTTGGTGTCAGGTACGGAAACATATCATCCAGAATGGCAATTGTGTTTCTTATATTGTTTTTTATTGAATTTAAGCTTCCAGCTTGTCTTTTTAAGTAGTGAAAAAAATATATTAATGTTTAGGACCGTTACACCTGCACTAAGTGAATTGTAAGAGATCCCCAGTAACTTCATTCAATTTCCCTTTACTGTAAGATACTGATGTTATCAGAAAGTGTTTTATGTATAAGCTCTGTGTTGGCTTTAAGCTTCATTTTCTCACCTCAAATTACTTCTGTTTATCACTTGAGGCCCATTCTTTCTTGTCGCATAATTTCTTTTCTCGTAGGTTATGCAGCCTATGCTTCGTACACAATAGTCAAAGTTTTAATTTTATTTTAACACTGTCCAGTTTTGTCTAATCCCGTATACCAAAATGTGGGTAAGATTTTCTAAAGATGCTATAGTGACATTTCTCTTTTTTCTTGAACTTTTACAGTGGGCTTCTCTGGGGATTTGTTGTAGCTTTTATGCTGTTCAACGTAAAAGGCACGTCATCTTTTGAATTGGAAGCTAAATAGTATGACTTGGAAGCTAAATAGTTTCTTTTGTTCTAATTTGATTTGCAAGAAAAAATTATGCTTATATGCTCCGATATTCCCACCCTTTAAGTATCTTGCTTCCTGACCTATTGCCTGTCATAAAATTACGACGATTCAGATGCTGTTTACACTTTATAACTTGCAGGATCTAATCTCTACTTCTGGATTGCTCTAATTCCTGTCACTGTAAGTTGTTTTCTAGTCGAACACAGGGTTACACCTTTAATACGTGATGTAGGAATATACTAATCCTCTTTTTAGAACTAGGATTGGGATTGAGTAGTTTCGATATAAAAATAAAAGGAAATGATAATAAATATGCCAAACATAATTTTTGAAGTAAAAAAATGCTGCAGAGAGAGGGGTAGGAGCCAGAAATGGTGGGAGAGAGAGTGAACAGAAGCTTAAACATGTGGGCAGTCCTTGACCAGTTTTTTCCACTTTATTCTCTTATACATATTGTTTTGTTTGCAGCTTGTTCTATTTGTGGGTGCAAAACTGCAACATATTTTTGCAACCTTGGCACTGGAGAGTGCAGGAATAAGTGGGGGTTTTGCTGGACCAAGGATTAAACCCTGAGATGAACTGTTTTGGTTTAATAAGCCAGAATTATTATTATCTTTAATACATTTTATCCTTTTCCAGGTTGACCAGTTTCATTGTGTTGAATATATTGGAAAAATATCTCTTTCCGTATCTTCAACACATTGTAATTCCAGTCCTGATTTGCTATCTTATTTTTCTTTTCAAATTTCTTTTATGATGCTTCTTCTGCTGGTCCAAACACGGTGTGCTGTTACTGACTAATTTTTTCTGTGTTCACTTTGCAGAATGCATTTGAGCTTGCTTCTTTCTTTTGGTTCTGGGTACTCCCTTCATCCTGAATTTCTTATGATTGTTTCAGAATTCTGTCATAGATAGATCAAGGGGGGCCGATGACATTAACAAGTTTTACAATTTATCATTTTGAATTTTAGTCTGGCATTCTCCTACCTATGAATTTTCCCAAATACTAATGTTCTGTGTGAAAGATCAATGGAGATAAATTTCTTAACATTAAAGGCTAGAAAAAGTGGCTTTTGCTGTCGTGTTTCTTCCCCTTTTTTTTTTTCCTTTTTCCCTCTAGGTGGGACGGTAGGAGACATTTCATGAATGTGATAATATCATAATGCAGCTCTGACAAAGGCGTGCTTCTAATGCAGTGGCAGTTCGGGTATAATTCGTGCTTCATAAAGAACCACTTGCTGTTATATCTACGACTAGTTCTGGGGTATATGCATAAATTTTAAACTATCAAGCAAATATTCTGCATAAATAAATTATGTCGAGTTTGATAATTGATAGCCTAAGACTGCAGTTTATTTTGCATAGGTTTGCGGGACAATTTTTATGCAGCTATAGCACCTTGCCACTATATGCACTGGTTACTCAGGTACACGGACAAACCGAGAACATAAAATCAGAATCCACTGTTGCCTTGAAGTTGAAAGATGCTCTGATCAACAGATTAAAATGCACTGTCCATGAGTTTCCTTCTGATAACATTATAAGCGTTGTTTGGTAATGTAGATTGGACCACTCGCTAGAAAGAAAAAGTTGAAATCTTGTTTATAGTAATATTCAATACTGTATTGGAATGCTTACCGAAGCAAACTAGCTGTTTTAATCCCAGAACCTTTTTACATTCTCTTTGCTTAGATGGGAACGAACTACAAGGTGGCCCTAATTCCACAAGGAATCCGGGGAACAATCCGTGGATGGGGAAAGGCAGCTAGGAGAAGAAGACATGGCACTTTCGCAGATGATTCAACTATTCATGCAGACACGAGTACAATATTATCATTCGAGGAAGATGAAAATCGGTTGGTTGATAGTCCTCGAGTCGTCCCTCGAACAGGCACTGAAATCGAGTTGCAACCATATATTGTTGATATTCATTCCACAGTTGCTAACGAGACTTCAAGCAGGATTGGTACGCCTCTCCTTAGACCCTCTGCTTCCATTTCTTCCACAGTTTCTCCTAGGATGCAGCAAGAAGTAATTACGAGATCTAAGATCTTTGACAATGCCCACAAGAAGAGAATAGAAACGAGACTAACAATGTTGCCACAAAAAGTCGAGAGATTTTTTTTTTTCAAATTCTAGCCTCCTGTTAATACTTTTGCAGGTGTTAGTTGTAAAACAAGTTACGGATGAAACAGGCGAGTTTTGTTGCATTCAAAAATGTTCTAGCTGCTAGGGGGAAATTATGAAAAAAATAGCATTGTGTTGCGGTAGTAGCATTCCCAAACCCACTTGAAAAACCTTTTATCCATATAATTCCACCTGTTTTTTACTTGCTTCCAATTTTTATTCATTTTCTCCTCTTTAAATTGCTAAATTGTGTTTTTTCTTTTATGAAAAATGGAAGATGCCGCCGTAAACTGAACAGAGTGGTGAAAAGTACTCGTATAGCCAACTTCAAATTTATTGAAAATAAAAGTTCAGTTTGTTGTTCGTCGTGACAATTGAAAGAAAAATCCATTTTTACCAAACATCTTGACCTGTTCTTAAACTAACCAATATATAAAAAGTTCCATGTTACTCTTTAAAATAGACTTCTTAATATGGCCTACATTGGTATTGAAGCCTAAATGGCTACGAGCCACAATGAATATTTTGCAGGGCAATGTAAAGGTAGAAATTTCACATTTCAGCACTGAACTTCCTTCACAAAGGCTTCCTCTAATCTCAACTTTAACATACACAATGAAGGATCAAATGATATCAGAAGTGAGGCCAGAACCAACATAATAATATACCGAAGATCAAGTTACATTAAGCTAATTCGGCATGTAAAAGATAAAGACATTAAAGGTCATTTCAAAATGGTCATTGAGTAAGTCTTTGCATCTCATTTTGATCATTCAAAGTCTCCATGAGAAGGGGAGGAGCATATTGAGCAGTTCCTTGATGTTCATCAGAGTCTTGGCAGAACGAAAGAATGATAGTATCAATAGACATCTCCACCACACCAAAGAAGAGAGAGGCAACTATGTATCCAAGAATCCAACATACCTGTACAAGGATGACATCCATTTCATTCTAGCTGTTCTTCAATATAGGAGTTGTATGAGATAATTTTTCAGAAAGTAGCACAATCGCTTTATAAAATATTAAAATGTGAGAAGTACAACAGCGTATAAGGAAGCCAGTAGACTTGGCATGTTTGGCTAAGCTTAAAAATGTTTTCTTACAAGTAAATGTGTAAAGTTTTACGATAAATTATTTTTTAGTGGTCAAAGTTGAAAGTAAGCAACTTATTTGGGCATTAAGGTAAGAATTATACTTACAAAATAAGTAAATTTATACTTAAAGATAAGAAAAAAGTAGCATATTGGAATCATGTTTGGAAATAAAGTAACATTACTTTTTTAAGCTCAGCCTAACATAACGGTAATAAATTCAAGATAAGCAGTGTATTCAATAAATAACTCACTATCTCACAGCCATCAACAATTATGAGAAGCAATCACTTAATTAAAATTGCTAACCAAGCCGTTTGTGCAAACAGAAAAATGTTTTTATATTTTAGACTTGTCATGCTAATATTCCCACAGTTATGGAGTAAGACATCGAAAGACATCGATTTCTCAATAAGATGGAATAATTTTTCAGTTCTTTCCGTTCTTGTATTTGTTGATTAGCCTGATAACACTAGCACCTGATCGCTAAGGAAATCTAGTACTAACACATTTTGGAATGCTTTTATCTGCGGAAAATTTGTTACATGATAATTTAAATGACATACCAGCACAGGAAACAGCGGGGAAGAAATCTTGTAATGTGCAGATTTATATCTGTGGGTGTCCAACATTAGAAAAGCGAAAAGGGCACTTGTAAGGCTGACACAGAGCTTCCCAAGGAAGAGAATCACGTCTCCAAGAACATTCACCTTCCCAATCCGAAGGATGTTACTCATGATCAATTCTGTTGCAATCTCAGAAGCTTTAAAGAAGCCTTTGCCTGTTATCGCAATCTGTAACAATAGTTACACTATGAGTGCAAGTGTGTGTGTGAAAGAGAGAGAGAGAGAGAGAGTAATCAAACATATACTAGTACTGTTTCAGAGACTTTTCAAGGAATAGTACATTCTTGATTGAACGACCAAGATAGGATAAGCACGAAGTTCCATTTTTGCAATGGGATAGTACCTTCCCGTCATTTTTTATGCATATATCTATTCCTCTTTTTGGTACCCCCTCATTAGTGTCCACAGGTTGAACCCTCGACACTTGTAATGAGCTTCTGAGCGTGGCACCAGTACCAGGGCATGTGATACCAGGACACACTAGAACCTCATTATAAGAGCGATGACAGTTCGAGTTGTGGGGACATCACCTTGAGTAATGATGCTAACCAGAGCCAAAAGGGGAATGAGAGTACCCATAAGAATAGGATCCCAACTTATAGTCCTTGTAAAGGAGTTATCACATTGAGTGGGAGCTTCAAGAAACATGTTGTGCAAATACAATGCTTGACTGCATCCTAACTAAAAATGCTACATACATACCATTATGTAAGCATTGCGGTTCACGGATTTGATGGTCCAATTAATACATTTCAAGCAACCCTGTGAAGTGTGAAATACCATCTTTCCAAGCCAGCTTCCAGGCATAGAACTTGAAAGTTTTAGCCTGCGACGGAGTGCTTCAAGTATAAATCGAATTGATTCAACGAACGACACAATCAAAGAACCGAGTGCAATAGACCCAAGACTATAACGTATAAGCCGCTTCATCGATGAGAAAACTGGAAGGAAGGGGATCTCAGCCTGCATTTACAAATAAAGCAGATTAATAATGGGAAAGATATGAGATGAGAATATATCAATATAAAGGAAAACAAAAATGATCAATTCTAACTGCACATAAAGCAGATGAACTCCATTTAAAGCATGAATATGATGAAGCCACACTACATTGTGAAAGAGCATGAACTATATTATTGCTCAGATGCTTACCGATGTTTCACCTCGAGCCCAATAATATGAAGCAACAGAACCCGCAAGCACAGTTGAAGAGCATGCTGTGAAAAATTGGGTGGCCCAATAGCCACCGAATAGGTGGAAAAGAATTGCTGCAGCAATATGAGTAGTATAGTGGAGCCTATAACCACAGCATTGATCACAGCTCACCCTTTTCGATTTGAGATCATACGCACAGCAATTAGCACTGCATTCATTCTGTAGCACCGATCCAGAACTAAAAAGATGGAGAGCAGCCGAAATCCAGAACATAAAAAAAACTGCAAGCATGAAATATGGTATAACTGGGAAAATTATCAATGCCTGGACTTCTCCTATAACCTTTGCAGCCACCTAGGATTTAAAGTTCAACTGATTAGAACAATAAACATAATAACTAAACAAAAATGTACCTGATTTTAAGATAAACAGAACAGTAAAACACGACAAACAAATCAAAAGCTACATGAGCAGGGCCTTAAGCAGCTAGGGACATCTCACTATCTGTGAAACGTCAAAATTTATTTCTTTTCGGACGAGGCATTAGGTGCATGTTTGATATCAAGTATTGAACAAGAATAGATAGGACAAAATACAAGATTTTAGTTTCTATTCCTTCCTTAATACAGTCTGTACTGTACAATCCACTTCAGCAAAGCCATAAGTATATTGCATAGATATTAGGTATCATGCCTTGAGGACAGATGTTGCCATAAGGATGCGACGGACTATAGCAATAGATGATAGGAAAGCAATTATCATCACGGCAGTCATGATAACAGCGGCTAGGTGGAGATGACTTGCTTCCTGGACAATGCATAATCCATATCAGGATAACAGTAGTGGGTAAAAATTAGTAAGTTAACAAGAACTTCGTGAATTCAGTATCTCACCCTTGCAGATACATGATAATAAAGGTCATGCTCACCAATGATGGGAGAGATGGCATCATTCCCAATCCATCCAGCTACAGAGCAAGGCAAAAAGCATTTAAGCAATAGTGTCTTTAATAGCTGCCACCATAAATTCAAGCTCATACAGCAGTAATTAGGTAAAAAGGAATTCAAGATATTGATAAAAACCTTAAAAAACAATAAAAAATTGCTCATCCTCGGGCCACCAAAAAATCCAACAATGCTGCTCAATGTGCTAAAAAACCGTAGTATCTATTATAGCTAGATATTGATATATGCGAATCAAAGAAGACTGACAAAAACAAAGTATTTTGAAATGTTGTTCTATATTGAAAAGTGCTTTTGGCTTCACAATTTTCCTGAGATATCAGTTCAAAACTCTGAATGACTAAAATTACTAGTAAAATGATCATCTCTCACTGTTATAATTACCTTCAGCAGTTCAAAAATTTGTTTTTAATATCCTAAATTAATACCATGAATTAAATATAGCCTTGGCTATCACAAAATCCAATTAGAATAACAAAATCCAATTAGGTTTCCCAATAAGCCACTTAGAAAAGCATTTTGAGAAGATGTCCTAACCTTTCAAGTAATAAAACATTGTCACTGATATTATGAGAATATTAAAAAGAATGACAGTTATCCATGGCATTCCAGCAACAAAATGACGGATCATCAAAAGCCAGAATACTGATAAGAACAGCGGCACAAGTCCTCCACAAACAAGCAATACGCGCCATGATTTTCCAACATCAGCCACATATCTCTGCAAAATAAAACAGAAAGGACAAGTTTTCAGTATGCAAACTGTAAAATGCAATGGCGATGGATAAATAGTTTATTGCATTAATACTAATATTTATAGCAGGCTAAATAACAATCTCTAATTTATAATTAAAAACTTGTCTAGCCTTTTAGCCATACAAACAATCAAATTAAATTTTTTCACTTAGTCTTCACCAAAAAGTTAAAAATTATACTATATTCTGATATTGTCACAAATAAGCACAAAGTTGTTTAAGAATATCGCCACCACAGGATGATAACAATTGGCCAATAATATCCATACTATTTTTCTAGAGTATGGAACAATTCAGACATGGTGGTGCCCCAAACGGGATGTGTAGAACGTGTTGTATTTTTGAGGACCTTCGCTGAGAATACCTATTTAACATCAAATGATTCTGATTGTTGGTCTAGAAACAACAAACAATAAACAAATCAAATTTACAAATGAAAGTTACATCTTATATTTTATCAGGGTTGAAGACCTTATAATGAGATTAAATTTAATGAAAATATTCAAAGACATCAAGGGAGTGTTTGATGGATATTATTGAGAAAAGAATGTATTTTAAACAGTGATATGATGAGAAATATATGGTTAAAGCGTAAGGCAAAGTTATTGATGCGATGGAAAATATTAGTTTATTGAAGAATGTGTGGTTGAAAATAAGGTTTGAAAGAATGTGTCAAACATGGCCAAGTTTCTTATTAGGGCAGCAAAGCCACTGTATACAGTAAATTATCAACAAAGTGAACAAGGACTTCCAAGGAAACAATGTGAAATTGAATTGTTTTCTGATGATGGGAAACACAAGTTACCCAAATTTAAAGAATATCGAATATAATTTCACCGTAACTACTAGCTGGCTTTGAGGTTCATTTCAGGGTTGAATACTTCCAAGAAGCAAAAATAAATGAAGCATAGTTGTCGAGTTGACCTTTAGGACTGCTGACCGAGAGTTAATGGATCTGTGGATGGCTTTGTCAATTGCAATGTCCTCTATGATGTTCACTCCACCCATCTGCTGCCAATGCCTCATAGACACATTCGATACACGAGCAATAAGCTGGCAGGTCCAATAAACTGACAACGGGAAATTAAAAGATAGTATCAACAAATGAATGCTTATAACATATACTGAACAAGATTTTATGTCCAATGCTCCCAACCAAACATAATTTAGTGTTAAACTGGAGGAACAGAAACAGCAACGAACCATATATAATAAGACAGTAACATACTACCTAGATTCTCCTCCCTGTCACATTTTCATATGCTAAAAGTCGATACTTGAAATTATAAAATTACCATTAACACTTGGAAATACAACTGGATAGCAAGGGCCCAAAAGCTGGAGAGAAGTGTTCCTAAGCTCGGGAGTAAGGTCTGCAAAATAATCATAGTTTCTATCAATCCAGTCATCAACTGAGAGCCGGATATCTCCTTCCGGATAATCACAGACCCAATTAAGGGAATCTTCTGATGGGATCGGACAATCCATTAAGCAAATACTCCGGGCATTGGAAATATGAAATTTGCTATCCTTCAAACCACTTTGGTAAACCTGGTTTGGGTTTAACCAGTATCTGAGTTCCAATTCACGAAGATCGGGATCAGCATGTCTGTCACCACACACGTTTCCTTTATAGTCCAGTCCATAATTTAGCCTGATAAATCAAATCATACACATAATAACAATTAAAAAAAGAGTGAAGAATGCAAAGAAACAATTCAGAAGTAAAATGAAAAAGAAAAAGAGAAGCATTAAAAAACCTCAGAAAGTACATACACATTCTCCAATAGAGAGAAACCAGTTATATGGAACCAAAAAATCTAGCTTCTCTTCTCCTCCAGTAGTATTTATGAGTTGTCAATTTCAATGAAAGCGCCCCAAAATGGTAAAGAACAAATGGGCATAGAATATATAATCCAGATTTGACAAAATTGACAGAATTTAAAAAGAAAATATTTTAAAAACCGCCAATCTGCAATCCCCCTAAATTCTGGAAAAAGCACCCACTAAATGTCTAATAGCCAGAAAATTCGCCTATTTTCCTCACCCTACCCCTTCAAACGAAAAAAACAAAAAAAAAAACAGAAAAGCCCATAAAACCCTCAAGTATAAAGATGCAATTTTTAACACAAGAAAATGCAAAAAGATTCCATTTTTGTTACAAGAAGAAGAAAATAAACGGATCAGAACTGTAAAAAGTAAAGCAGACCATTTAGGGAATCTTGAAAATGGAAAGCAAAAAAAAAAAAAAAAAGCAAACATCTTTTCTTGTTATATGTACCTTAAAGGATTCCCCAGGTTGAAACCGAGGCTTGAATTAACAATCATTGCCACCCAGAATCCAATGAACATGACTAAAAACACCACATCTCTGCATTTCCTGTTATGCTTAATGATATCATTATTTCCAGCCCCCATTCCAGCATTTCCATCACTTGACGGGTACCTCCCTATCACTGGCCCCAGTGGCCCTCTCATCTTTGCCTCTATATATCTGCTGCAACTTTAGATATAGAAGAACACAGTGTCTCGATCTCTGTTTATGTGTATATATGCTTGTATGGATATGTTGGTTGTGGGGGGTTTGGAGACTGTAGACAATGTTGAGGTACAATAGAGGAGAAAGAAGTAAAGCGGGGTTGTGAAACAGTGAAAGGATCCAGGGTCCCAGCAGGGGTTTATCATTTGTCGGAATATTTTTTGTGATATGTATTTATTTATTTTGTTAAAGTGGAAATGTATTGAAATTGTTGAAATGAAAGCAGCTTTATTGTCAAGACAGATATTTTATTTTATTTCTTGTAAGTAACAGAATCCAAGTCTCAGCCTGCTTGAGTTGGGTCCATATCGGGAAGTCGAGTCGGTGGTGCCACGGCCACCCGACTAACTTCACTAGCTGAGCCTGTTTCCATATATTAATATTCTAATATAAAAATTTTATAAGCCTCTTTTTTATGACCAAAATTTGGAGAAAATGATATTCTGAATAGTAATTGTTTAAAGAATATTTTTGAATTTAGGTATAAAATATTGTATCGTGTAAATATATAATAAAAAATGAACATAAGGAATAAAAAGTTAATTTAAAAAGAGTCGAGACTTCTTTATTTTGCTCTTTAAAATATATAAAACATTATTTTAATATGGGATGAGGCCCACATTTTTGTGGACCCTATTCCATGTGAGGATTATGTACATCCTCATATATAATAATTATGTACATTTAATATTTTTCATTATAATATATCTTGTACAATGAATACGTACGAACCATGTAAAAAGCCAGCTGCTAGTGCGACAGGAGCTGCTCCTCCGAGGAAGCCGTTTGCAAATTGGAAAATCATGGCTTCCACTAAATTACTGTTGTAATTATGCCCCAGTTGGACCTCAGTAAGATTTTTAATAAATTTATCTCTCTTATCTTTTTAATCATATTTTTTCAATAAAATTATATTACACGTAAATCAAAAATTAATATTTAGAAATACATTATTTTATAATGGAACCCTGCTATTGTGCCAGGCTCAAAGTCAAGCCCAAAAACAAGGAGCCCATCAGCCCCTCCAATAGGGGAGTGCCACATAGATGCCTTGTTTCTTGGCCATCGAGCCTGGCCAAGAATAATTGCCCTTTAGAACTTGTTTGGTATAGATTTTAATCCATTGAAAATATAGTCGTTATTGGATCCCACTTGTCTAATAAACGTCAACAATAACTACTAATTTTTCAATTTTAATTCGATTTTAATCTCTACCAAACACAATCATAATAAGAGTATAATTTACATAAACAGTAATTATATTTTACATAATCTATCCATTAACACTGGACTGCAAAGGGAGAGTGTGTGAACAATTTCAATTGGTGGGCCCTCTGTTTGTCTCGGTACACTGAGGGTGGATCCTTGGAATGCGTAAATCGTAATTGTGGACTTTGGCAGCCCATTTTTTGGACCATTAACAACTATGTAAAGATAAAATTCTAAATTAAAATTCTTATATATATATATTATTTTTTTTTTTTATATTGCATATAGATCTTGTTTGCGTTAGATTATATTATATTCAAATGACTATCGTTATCTCAATTTAACGAATATTAATAAGAACAGCAGACGCCTTCCACATTTTTTAATTGCATTTTCTGAAATTGATTGTGTTCCATATACCATACATAGTACTTCAAAGACAATGCACCTTATCTGCAAAGAATCACAAAAAAAATTATACATAGTGATAAGCAAGCACAATTGTTGATGATCAAGTTGGGCAAAAGTGCGGGCCGCCACCTTTTCCGTCGCAGGCTCCTAACTCAAAAATTTCGAATACTCTGGTAAGATCTAATAGAGGAGATTACGGATCCAGAATCTGAAGAGAAAGTTACGCAAATCTTACAAAAATTCTAAAAGCTAGTAATATGAGATGAATAATACACAAAACGGATCCAACCTTCTCTGAATAGCAGCTGCAGCTTGTTGATTAAAACTAGTTAATTCATGGGATGAAAATGGACTTGCGATCTTTACAAGATGATCCTCACCTCAAAATTGCCGAGTAAGCCATCCTATTCCTTGAGTCGGGCTTGCTCTTTCATTGCTTGAGCCTGGTATCCAATCAAGTAAACAAAACCGATTAATTGACTTTGTATTGTCTAGAAAATGAGATTTTATTGCTTATGCAGAAGAATACCTTTCCACTTTGCATCTCCCACTTTAAAGCTTCCACTTGTTCTTGCTTCTGTCTTTCACATTCTTGCAAAAGTTCTAGCCTGAAAATGGAAATGGCCAAAACTTAGAAAAAAGCAGAATTGAAATCAGCTACAAACTAGTGTTATAACACAGTAAAGCTATTACGCAGACTGTCTAGATTCTGTTGATTGGATCAAAAAGTTATTAGGAAAGCAATATATCTTCCCATATTGAGATTAGCAGCATCTCAAAGAAAATATTGAATATAGTGTGTGTGTGTGTGTGTGTGCAGGTGGCTGTGGCATTATTGATACCAAGACGGTAATTGTTTCAGATCATGTTTGAACAGAAAAAGAAGTAAATCCAAAATCCAAGACAGTAATTGTTTCAGCTTGCATAATAACCTTTCTCCAATGCTCAGATTTTACGGCTTGTTAGTAGTGTGAAGGTGGTAGAAACTGAGAGACAAAAACTTTAAAAGCAAGCACATAACTTGCTATACTGTAAAGATGCAGCTAAATCATAAGGGAGTACTGACGTTATTCGAGCCACCTGAACACATGGAACAAGGTTGAGCTGAGGAAAAAGTAAGAAGATTGCAATGATAGTGTCCAAGGTAACTAGGAGTGTTTCTGACTCTAGAAGACCTGCGAGATACAAGTGTAGAAGAGGGCACATTTGAGGTAGAAATGGAAGTGTCCAATTCTTGAGAGGGGAGAGATTTAGGAAACACAGAATGAATTGTCATAAGAAAGGGAAAACAAATCTTTATAGGGGAAGATGTGTTCATGAAAAACATCATCTCGAGATATGAAAGAAGTATGAAGATCAAGATAATAAAGTTTATATCCCTTGATGCCATAAGGATATTCAAGAAATATATACCTACGAGCTCGAGGAGTAAATTTAGAACAGTAGTGAGATAGGGTAGAGGCAAAACATAAGCTACCAAAGACTCTGAGAAGAGTATTAAGTAGGAGTTTCGGCATATGGGATCTTAAAGGTAGACTTCTGTTGCAGCAAGGGAGTTGGTACATGATTAATCAAATATGCTGCAGTTAAGACAGCATTTCCCCAAAATTGAAGGGGTAAATTGGCTTGAAACATGAGTGTTTTTGAAACATTGAGCAGCTGATGTTTATGTTTGACTACACTGTTTTGTTGAGGTGTAGCAACACAACTATTTTGTTGAATAATTCCTTTTTTGGTACAAAAATCTCTCATATCAAGGTCAGGGGCATTATCAGTGCGGAATTGTTTTATTTTAACTTGAAATTGTGTTTCAACAAGATTATAGAACCATTGAATGTATGATTTTGATTCACATTTATGGTGCAAAAGATATATCCATGTTGATCTGGAGAAGTCGTCTACTAAGGCGAGAAAATACTTTGCTCCATTTAAAGGAGGATTAGCAAAAGGCTTCCATACATCACAATTTACTAACTGAAATATGTGTGTAGAAAATGTATCACTAACAGGGAAGGGATGCCTTTTTTGTTTAGCCATTGGACAAATAGTACAAAGAAATTCTTTAGTACTAGAGATTACATCGGAATTGGAATTAGCAAGACTTTTTAAAAAGGTAGGAGCCAAATTACCAAAGCGAAAATGCCAATAATCAAAACAATTTGATTTTGCAGAAGAAGTAGCACATATAGGAGACTGCTGGAAACCTTGACAAATGATACAATCCTCCTTTTTCTTCACCCATACCAATCGTCATCCATGAGATGGGGTCATGAATAAAGCAGTAACGAGATAGAAAAATTAAGCAACAATTAGAGGTGCGTGTTAGTTGATTGGCTAATAGCAAGTTAAAAGAAAAAGAACGCACATGACATTTGTTAAACAAAGTTTATCTGAAATGAAAACAGTGTCAATATGAGTAACTTGTGCAGAAGCATCAGTAGGTAATTGAACAAAAGAATTTACTTTAGCTGTTATAGTATTGAGAAGAGAGGTTGAACGCACCATGTGGTCTATTGCTTCCTTATCAATAATCCAAGAAGTATTTGAAAAGCGAGTAGAAGTAGAAGAAAAAGATGGGCAATGATATTTACCTATCATATTGCATTGGGGCTGAATTGATGGGGTGAGGTTATCACACTTACTGACCAAAGGAGTGTCAATGGGTGGAGCATTGAAAGGTTTAAATAAATTGAGGAGTTGACTATATTTTTCTTGAGTGAGTGGCATTGAAGAAATGTTCTGCTCACCAGAAGATGCCACTGAATGAACCTGGCTTGAAGAATTAATTCCCTTACTCTTGCCNGAACGCACCATGTGGTCTATTGCTCCCTTATCAATAATCCAAGAAGTATTTGAAAAGCGAGTAGAAGTAGAAGAAAAAGATGGGCAATGATATTTACCTATCATATTGCATTGGGGCTGAATTGATGGGGTGAGGTTATCACACTTACTGACCAAAGGAGTGTCAATGGGTGGAGCATTGAAAGGTTTAAATAAATTGAGGAGTTGACTATATTTTTCTTGAGTGAGTGGCATTGAAGAAATGTTCTGCTCACCAGAAGATGCCACTGAATGAACCTGGCTTGAAGAATTAATTCCCTTACTCTTGCCTGATTTAAAGCCTGCTGGAAAATCAATAGTTCTGAAGCACTTGTCAGTCGTGTGAGAGGTATATCCACATTCAGCACGTCATAATTTTCCTTCTCGAGGACCAGATGGCTGCTTGAATGAACCAGATGAATATTGAGGCAGAGAAGGATCAGGTGTTGTCTTGCTAGCCATAGCAACAAAGTCAAAATGAGGAGTATAATGACCAATATGTCTTTGAGTTTCCTCTTGTAGAATAAAAAAGAAAACTTTGTTGAGGGAAGGCAAGGGATTAGACAGTAGTATTTGACCTCTTATTGCAGCAAAACTCTCATTCAGCATCATAAGAAAGTGCAGAACGTAATCTTGGTGATGATAATCCAATAGAGTTTTAACACTAGGACTAGAATCATTAGGTAAAGGACGATAATTGAAATATTCATCCCACAAGGTTTAAAAACTTAGTGAAATAATCAATCACTAATGACGAACCTTAAGAGCGCATATCGATTTTTCCAATCGAAAGATGTGTGGAGCATTTCCTTGAATAAACCTCTCTTCCATTTCTTTCTACAGATCTGATGCAGTAGCAATATAAAGAACACTAGCAGCAATATCTTTATTCAAGGAGTTTAAGATTCAAGAGCAAACCAGGTCACTACAACGAATCGATGCTTGATAAGAAGGATCAGTTGTAGATGGCTTTAGGAGATTTCCATTGATAAAGCCAAGCTTGTTCTTGGCAGAGATGGCCATGGACATCGATCTCTTCTAAGGAAAATAGTTGGAACCATCAAGAACTTGAGAAACTTATACAGTACAGTAGAAGACTGTCATTGTTTGCTAAGAACAAAGGATTGGAAGAATCATCAGCAGCCTTAATCACAATCAACAAATGAGCTAATCTAGAACACAGCGGAAGACATTAGATAGCTCTGATACCATATCAAAAAAAGAAAGATATAAGAATGGTTAAATACAGAGAGAATCAGATTCTCTTTTCTATTGCATTCTGTATTCAATTGATTGTTGTTTGTACATTGATTCTATTTATAGACTTAGCTTTCAAGCTGCCAGCTACAACTCAACTGAATTCTAACGGTTAACTAACACGTAACTATTTATTCCAACTCGGCTTTTCTAACTACATCCATCTACGATTTCAGCTTCAGCTTCAATTTCTGTCTTAGCTTCAGCCACCTGTTTTGCTTCAACTAGTTGTTGAATTGTAACACGGAGCTTCGTTTCGATCCTTCACCACCGTAGCATGAGCAATCGTTTGTCGAAGAGAATTTGTATGAATTAAGGGCCACTTATATTTACGTAAAATCGCTTTTTAAAACGTAGTGCTTTTCAAAAAATCATTCGTTCAACACGAATTGATGAGATTTTTCTTTTCTTTTACTTTTACACTTTTGTTTATTGGATTGTTAAAAAAGTACACTGGACTGATAATACTGTATGCCCATGTTTGGCTATTGTTTGACCATTTATTAACCGTTCACAACGGTAAGAAAGAACCCTTCACAATTACAAAATAAGGTCGAAAGATGCAAAATTGAAATTAAAAACTGTAAATACATTAAAAAGGCATAATCATGCCAAAAGAGAAACGAGAAAAATAAAGAAAATCTGGCTTTGCAAAGCGCATAGTGATTCTGCATGCCTCATGCTCCTCTGTGTCTGTGTGAGACGCAGTACACGGTTTTGATTTTTGATGAGACTTCAAGTATTTTGTCTCTAGGATAACTATTCTAAAGTGCCGACAATCAAAAGACTCGTGTGAAATAGCGATTCAATTAGCTCCCTTCATCCTAAGCTAAGAATATTTTCTGTTTCTTCGTTTGTGTCTATTTCATCAGCTTTCATGCTTTCCAAAATCGAATCTACTTCTCGCCCAACTCTTTTATTCACTTTTATTAAGGTGTGGTACATATGCCTATTTACTGGAGCTACCGTCCTCAGTGACCTCAAGAAAGCTTCAACATGTTCAGGATCTGCTTTTTCACCAAGCCAATTCAATATCCGTTTAATCATTGCGGGTTTTGGCATCCATCCTGTGTTTTCTTCTTTCACGGCAAGAGCTTCCTTCAAGCACTCAAAAGCCTTCTCCATATTGTCCTTACTCAAATACCCAGCAGCAATGATGGCCCAACTGTTTGGCGTTGGCGTCTTTCCCCTAGCCATAATATCTTGAAGCATTGTCTCAGCTTTCTCGATTAGACCTTCCTGACAGTACCCAATTAGGAGTATATTTGGCACTCTGAAATCATATGTACGACAAGAAGAATCCCAATCCATTAGCAATTTCTCAGCTGTCTCAAACTCACCGAGCTTCACTAGAGAACCCAGCACGGTTATGTAGTCTCTGTTAATTTGCTTTTTACATGCATCCTTTTGCAAACCCCACAATCTCATCATCTCGTCCTTATTCCCAAGATGTGCGTATAACGAAATCAAGTGATTATAGCCCAATGCATCTTTATCGAGCTTTTCTTCTAGTTTCTTCAGATAAAGAAGTGCTTTCTCCTTTTCATTTGCTTTTATAAAACAATAGGCCATATTGGAATAAGTAGCCCAGTCCATGGAGATGTGAGGTTGGCTCCCAATTTCTTCCGCGAGCTTCTCCATTCCATTTAGATCAGATCTCTCGCCATACGATCTTATGCAAATTCTGTAACTGAAGTTGTTCGGGGCAATACCATTCTTCTTCATTTCTGACAGAACATCAGGAATTTTCTCAAGTTGGCCTGTCTTTTTGTATAGGGTCATGAGATTGTTGTAAGCAAGAGATGAAGCATATCCTTTATCTTTCATCCTCTGCATATGGGTTACGGTAAGGGTTTTGTCTAAGGAGCCTTCTCTGACATAACAGTTTAAGAGAGCACCATAGGTCTTTTCATTTTTCTCTAGGTCACTCAGATTACCAAAGTAACTCTCCACAGCTTCCCATCCATGGACCACACCAACAAGATCCAAATGCACGGCAAAATCACCAGGTGAAAATTCAAAGATACCTTTACAAGACATCCACTCAGAAATCTGCAGCCACAAGCATCCACCGGCGGATATTTAAAACAACACAAGTTATACACATAAATTGAAACTGGACCAAATTATCATGGATCAAATATGTCACAGTTGAAATGGGTGACGAGCACTTTCATAAAAAAATTGAAATGTGATTCCGGAGTTCAAATGATATTTTGTGCTATTTAAATTTAGGAATGAAATATACAAGTTAAATTAATAAAAGCTTTCACGGACATAACAATCTTCAATTTTAGAGCGAAAGTTGTTGTAATGTTTTGTCCGCTTACTCAATTTCATTACCCAACAATTCTAGACCGGTTGACTAGGTGGGTATGAACCTTAATTGCATTTGATCATGTAATTAGAACTAATTAGGAGTTTCCACATCTCGAGAAAGGGTTCAAGCGTTTTAGAATCTCGTAGTCCTGTAATTAGGAGGAATTTTAGCAATCTCCTTTGTGATAATGAAATCACTATCTTCTTCATCCATGGAAGTCAATCCAAAACCAAGGAAATGTTTTATGTACCATCTACACGTTTCCATCCTTACACCCTTAATTAACCAAGTACATATTTTTGTAACAAATGCCAATGGGCTATGCTACTCGAACAGGGCCACCTCGGCCCTGTTCAAACAGTTGGCGCCACCCCTGAGTATACTGTCGTTGGTTTAAGAATACATGTGCTAGCTTGGCTGCATTGGCATTATTGCGTCAAGTTCATGGAGTTGCTATTGCAGTTGGTTTGCATTTAAATCTTGTAGTTTGCAATGCATTTATTGATGCTTATGGGAAATGTGGTGAGCCTGAGCGTTCTTACTTGGTTTTTCTTCAAATGGAAGAGAAAGATACTGTGTCGTGGACTTCAGTGGTTGTTGCTTATGTTTTTGGGTCTAGACTAGAAGATGCTTGTCGGATTTTCAGTCAAATGCCGGCTAAGAATGTAGTTTCTTGGACAGCTTTGATTGCAAGCTTCACTCAAAACGGGGAGGGTGAAAGAGCTTTGTCCCTATTTGTGGAAATGCAGAACGAGGGCGTGCTCCCAATGATATCACATTCGTTGGTGTATTAAGTGCTTGTGCTGATTTGGCTCTTACTGAAAAAGGGAAACAAATCCATTGCCATGTCCTTAAATATGGAAGTAGCCATGACTTTGGTAATGTATTTGTAATCAATGCATTGATTGATATGTACTGCAAGTGTGGAGCCATGACATCTGCAATGAGATTATTTGAAATATTCCATAAAAAAGATATTGTCACTTGGAATTCAATAATAACAGGTTTTGCTAGAAATGGAGATGGAGAGGCATCACTCTCTATCTTTGTGAAGATGATACAAACAATTTTGAGGCCAAATGACGTGACATTTCTCGGGGTCTTATCAGCTTGTAGCCACTCAGGTTTAGAATCTGAAGGACTCCGAATTCTTGGGATAATGGAAAAGGATTTTGGTTTGATCCCACGGCCAGAACACTATGCAATTTTTGTTGATTTGCTTGGACGGAAGAGTAAGCTCAAAGAAGCAGTGGAAGTAATTGAGAAGGCTCCTAACGGTTCGGATCATATTGGAATGTGGGGTGTTGTCTTAGGCACTTGTCGAGTCCATGGAAACTTGCAACTTGCCAGAAGGACAGCAGAAGCCCTTTTTGCACTGAAGCCTGAGAATACTGCGAGGTATGTAATGCTGTCGAATATATATGCGACAGCTGGAATGTAGGACAATGCGCATCGAGTGAGAAGGCTTGTGAATGACAGGGATTTAAAGAAAGAAGCGGGCTCGAGTTGGATAGAGGTAATGAATGTAAGGCACAAGTTTATTGCTGAAGACGTGTTCCACCCTGAGATAGAAGAAATACATGAATTACTTCATAAACTTGTAAACAAAATGAAAGATGCTGAATACACGCCTCACATTAAAACCCCATTTTTTACTGAATATGGATCACCTCTATCTGTATAAATATAGATCGGTGAATCTTTGAAGTTCAGATATGCACTGAACATCTGAATTATAATGCTATTTAGCTTGGGACTAGGGCTTGTGATCCTTCTCTTAGTGGTAGGCAGAATTAGTAACTGTCTCCAGAGTTCTGTAGAATTTGGCGAAGGGTAAGAGAGAGAAATGGTTACTTGATTTGTCATACCTATTCTTCATTTCGAACTGTTCAATTCTGTGAACCTTCATCCTGTTTCATAGATGAGATCATCAATCTGGTGCAGTTCCTCCAGTCAGAGGGCGGAGAATATTCTTACGAAGGTCAGTTAAAAGTGCACCTCCTTAGAAGAAATATACTGCAATATTTTCGCTTCTGATTGGAGCATTTATCTGCTTGTCTGGATGTATTTGTTTCCTCTATGCCTGATTTATTCTTATATCCTTTTGGATGGAAAGGCCCTGTAATTTGTCAGAGAGGAATCAAGTCTTTCATTTCTAAGTTCGGCCATGTTTGTTGGACTGTGCGAAGCTTAATCATATTGTACACTTATCCCCTCAACTTCATAACAACATGATTGGGATTGGGTCTAAAAGTAGTTTGCTCTTCATATGCATGTCCTTTGTAACTGAATATAGTGTTCATTTTTAATAAACAGTGACGATTTCTTTGATTTCATAATATCATTTACAACTTTTTATTACAGAGTTGGTAACTTATCTCTAGATTACTGTGGGGGATAATATTAACTTTATGTAATGTAAGTGAATGCATAGCTCAAAGCCAATTACGTTGAGTGTTCCTTTTCTGTTTGTTTTCCTTTTACATAGCCTGATCATGTCACAGCTTCATTTCTATGCAAAGTAGCCTGACCATGTCACAGCTTCATTTCTATGCAAAGTCAGGTCAATAACAACAGGTTAACTGTGTATTTAGATTCATGCCATAAGTTTTTAGCTTGATAAGTGTATTTTATACACTTATTTAGGGTCCTAAAATATCAATATTTGGTAGTTCTTATGACAAAATATATCCTAAATTGTTGTATTTTATGTTATATAGGTAAAACTCAATGGTTGAACGAAAAATCGAAAGAAAGAAGCGAAAATTGGTGAAAATGGCAAAATCCAAAGTTTTAGTACCAAATGAAAAATATTCAATATTTGCTTCGGACCAAAAGATGATACTTTGAAAATTGTTAGGAGACAATTGAATGGAATTAGAACTCAAAAAGGAATGGAATATGATTAAAATCAATATTTCCAATCGTACAAGTTATATTTTAGATTTTTAGCCGAATACTGAGATGAAATTTTGGCACAGTAAACGTCGGAGTTGGAAAAATCATATTGCTATCAAAGATACAGCTCTTTGAGTCAGCTTTCCAATGCACTTTGAATCACATCAATCGGATATTAGGAGAGAAAGTTTTGGTTAAAATACTGACTGTTGTGCAGAGACAAAAAATTTGCGCGCGAAGACAACTTTCTTTGTTTGATTAAAACTCTTTTGGAAGTCAATTTGGACGTGATTTTCAACCAATTTTTGACTCTTACAAATACATAACAGTAGAATACATATGGAGGAGCTCTCATGTACATAATATACTCCAATACTCATCAATTATTATCATCAAAGGAGGAAAATTCATAACTTTTGTGAGAGAATTGAAGGAGATTTGCAAGAATTAATCAAGTGAAGATTCAAATATAATTTCTGGGCAAAGAAAAGAGAGGTCGCAAGTGGAGATTCATCAAAAACCATTGAAGAGATTCAAGATTTATCTTCATCTTATCAATTTATCAAAAATTCGGGTTATGTCTTTTCACTTAAATATGATTTCTTGTAATTTCGATATGCTAGGTTAGTTTTATACATTTTTAGGATGAGATGAACCCTTATTATGATATTTTTAGTTTTTAATTAATTATTTTGACTTTAATTTGATTTGATTCGTGGATGTTTATTATCGTTTTATCGTTCTTTTTAATTGTTTGATCATCAATTGAACTGTTAGTGGATTTTATTGTTATCGAAAGAGACAATATGGTTTAAACACAATATAATAAACGTTGTAAGGTTCGATAGAGGATAAAGATATACCTCTATGCTTTATATAGTTTCAAGAGTTGTTCTAGTACTTGTTAATACATTTATCATGTTTGCATCTTTCATCAAGAGATAAGAATGTCACATGAGGGGAATAGATTTGATCGCTATCGAGCGAGACTTATGAATGATTTCAAATTGTTACACTAAAAATGGAATAACAAGGAGTATTCGATATCTTAGCAATGCATTTCACATATTTGAAAAACATATTTACTTACTTTTATTAATTTAGTTGATAATTTAGAAATTAGTATAAAAAAATCACAAAATGTGTTTGCTATTCGATTAAAGTTGAAATTAATTTTAACTCGATTAAACACATAGTTCTCGTGGGTTCGACACTCTATTCACTACTTTATTACTTGTTCACGATCCCGTTCATTTGCGGATTTTCAAACGATCATAGCTCAACCTCACTGTCACCCTATGACAACACTCCTCATATTCCCGAGATTGGCACTGGCTATGAAAAACATGGGCAGAGTTTCAATGTCAACTGTATATTCAATCCGCATATTTCTTAGCTTCTTTATTTTTATGTGTACTAGTCCAAAAATATTAGACAATTCAATAATAACAAACCTTTTGAGCTGTCTAGAAATAAGAAATGGAAGATGTAAAGCACTGCGACATGCCAAAAATCTTATTTAGGCATTAATTATGTGGTGCGTTCATATATTTACTTCTATTTCTTTAATTTCCTCAGCTAATCTCAATTAAAAAACATTAATATAAAGAATGCATGCAATTATTGATAACTGTTTGGATTTTTCTAAAATTGTTCCAATCATAGCTTATTTATTTATTTATTTATTTTTTAATTTTATCTTGGGTTCCAATGATTTGATCTATTGACTATTGTGAGGAACAGTTTGTCCTCCTTTGTAGACGGCAACGACACAGAAAAGTGCCTTGTAGAAAATTACATTTGACTATGTCTACTACTATCTATATATAGAGACACTGACCCTACTGACTGATCACTTTCCGAATCTTCTCCCTCTAAACTCTGAAAAAAGACTATGAATTTTGAAGAGCAAAAAGATCTTAACATTTGCACGATGAACAGATCATGTGATTTCAAGTTTTGGGATGAACAACGATCAGGAGAATATTATCAGAATAGTAATGATTCAGGGCATGTTGAAGATGAATTTACGAATTGTTCTCCTCCTCTGTGGACTAAGGCTTCAAGAAATATTAGGTATCACTGCCATTACAGTTTTCCATCACCGGATTCACATTTACAGGCTATTGCAGATAGCAGAAGGGAATTGATGGAGATGATTAAAGACATGCCTGAATCGTCATACGAACTCTCATTTAAAGATATTCTAAATGAGAGTAGCTCCAGTGACTTCAGTGGAGCTACTATTAAGAGATGCTCCAGTGACTTCAGTAGCAACAGAAATAGGTATTTGCATCCTTTTGACTCTAAGTTCATGTTGCTATGCAGTATGCAGCATAATGAAAAAGATTTTATTTTCCCTTTGTGCTCTTGGTGTTTTCCACTGCTATATAATCTTCCTTATCAAACAACTCTTTTGGATATTTTTAGATTGGTGAAAAGCGACTCCATACCCAGTTGGTGGTCTTTCAGCAGCAAGAGTTGCATATCAGGTGGTTGTCTCTTCTGAGTGAGTGGTGGGGGATACACAAGACGACTATCACAACCAGAAAAAGGAATGATGTACGAGACATTTTATGTACAAATGCTCAAGCACACTCTCAAAACAATATCTAATTTATCCTGACACTAGCACAGGCAGCTTGTTATCTGAAGAAACTTCTCTTGATGCGAAGAACTGCTATGATTGTCAAACATTCTAGCATATGCATGTTTTATAAGGGCAAAATAAAATTCTATAATTCAATTCCAGTACTGTGGAAGTAATGATCCTTCATTACATTGGTATAATGGAGCATCTAGTTAAGACATCTTGTCACAGTATTTGACCTCCATTAGACACGCTTAAAACCTACATTAAGTCTAGATTTGTGCATTTTAAGGTTGTATAGTAGCAAGAATTGCTGCATAATCTAGCATACACAGATGTCCAAGTTAAACTGTGGCTTCTTCACTTGATTTCTTGTGGCTTGTTCGAGCTTGATTAGTCTAACTTGGTCGAGGACCTTATCGGTCCATTCTGCAAAAAAGGTTGCATTGTGACCAACCTTGCCATCTTTGTGGAATAAAAAGCATTGTAGATCATCATTTGGAGACGGGCAGTCGTCTCCAATCGGATCCCACCATGCACCGCGGTGCTTCATTCCCGATTGATCAGCCATCCAGTGGTGAGCATATTGGCCTATTCCTGCATGTTCTAACCAGCCTTTTGGGAAGAATTCCATTATGCTGCTGTTCCTGTCCATGAAGAGCATGTTTGTCAATTGTGCCCCATGGGGAGATGCGACAATGTCTGTGTGGGTCATTACTTTCACCTGCACATAAAATTGGAAACCGTAAGAAATTACTTAATGATAAATCCAATGTTTGCATAAATGGTGATCCTCTTGGATGGAATTGGCACTATTTCCTCTGCCTGGTTGGTTATTATAAGGCCTTAATGTTAGGGATTTAAAGTCTAATCCCAATTTCAAGAGCATACAAAGTACAAAGAGATATATAGTGTTTCACTGTCAATATCATAGGCCTACGGCCACTAGTCACTTCAGGATTTATCTGCACCTCTCATCACTCAAAATCAACCTCTCTAAAATCATTTATATAAGGTAAGAATATCAAGGTGATTCGACACATGTATAGACTAACCAATATGCCCCTGAATAAGAAATTTGCCTAGTACGATTTGGTTCGACATCAATCAACATTTAAGAAGGGTTTAAGTATGCTGCTCACCTTACACCCTTCTCCTGGAAAATGATATAAAAGAAGTGCATGTCTGGTAATAGCAAGCGAAGAGTACAAAAGATTTTACTTTCTTCTTATCTTGTGCAATCGAGTCTAACATATTAAACATGCCATAGAGAAACTACTTATCAGATTTAAGGTGAAAAGGAGACTGATTACCTGATCACAAAAAGATAGATCATCAGATTGAACTACATTTATAACACACCCCTCTACTCTTTCACACTTCTTTGCAAATATATCAGTAACTGATGATGCATTCTTGAATGACCTAGAATTTCTTCTCATTAACAAAGTCAATCTTATAATTGGCACACCTTTTTCATTAACCTCGATCCCTCTCCCTCCTGAATTAATCCCACAAAAATTTCTAGCCTTACATCTTAACAAATCAAAAACCTTCAATTTGTTCTCCATTCCCATGGACCCCAAATCATGCCTCATCACAACCGCCTTCTCAAAACAGTAGGGCCCATCTGCTTGATCAAACCCTTCAACCTTAATTTCCCCAAAATTTGCCTTCATGATGTTAGAAACCCATGATCCCATTTTGAATCTGAGCTCACCCCAGTGGAATAAAACCCATCTTGTTGGCTTCAAGCACTGGTTCTTCATAGCCCACCTCACAAAAGGAGCTGTTGCACATAACCCATGCCACAAGTTTTGGTGATTGTAATAAGTGTATGATACAAATGTTAAGCCCTTAAACAAAATGGCAGATTCAGGCAGACTTTCTGGCCAAGCCAAAGCATATGAATTCTTCGTTCCATCATTTGTGTTCTTCCCCTTAATGCAAAGAAGCCTATTCTTAGATTTCTCTGAAGGAAAATACAAGTGTTCAGCTTCATTTTCCTCATGGGTATCATTCAAAGAACTCATAAACCATGTGTGTCCTGTCATTGCAGAATCTACGAACCTGTTGAAAATAATATAAATAAATAAATTTGTGGACCCTCTAACTTTCTAAGCTAGTTCAAACTTCTGGACGAATAATTACCTGAGGTCCTTAAGGGGCAGCCAGGTGATGGAATCTCTAAGCTTTTCAACCATGGTGTCAACTGGATTATTTGAACGGGAAAAAACCAAAGTGGAGGAGAATTCAGAAGATGGAGATCTTATGTGAAAAAGAATGATGATTCCAGATAGGAAGAGAAAAGAAGAAATCAATTTGGCCGAAGATTTGGCTATATTCTCCATTGTTGTAATACATTTGCACTGGAAATTGAAGTTTTCATATACAAATTAGAGTTATGCGCTGACTTCTGTACATTTTTTTAGTAGTAATTTCTTGAGTATCGATATTGAGACTTAAAATATACTAGTAAAATATTGATATTCATCAGTAGCAAGTTTTTCATAATTTTACAAAGTTTCTATCTCGTATTTTGAAGAAAAAAGTTGCATAATTCCTCAAAGGTGGGTAAGAGTTTACTGTACTCATTGTCACGCCAACAAGTCAAGTCGTCATTGTTGACAATTCAACAATTTTGTCATGTTGCCGTGAACACCTTTTATCTTGTCTATTGTGGTCAAGATAACAATTCTGTACCCTCAATATATTGTCTTAATAGCAAGTTGGTTCTTGATCTTTAAAAATGAGCATGTTCGTATAATCAAAATTTTATTATAATTTTAAAATTAGTATCGAGTAATGGAACTATCCAAATTTTCTTTAAGTTGTCCCGTGATCCATATACATGTACATCCTACTTCAAATTTCTAAGAACAAAGTGGAATTCAAACTATAAAGCAAAATCTAGATTCACGGATTAGACATATAAAAGCATACATCGATTTCTGTTATTGAAACTAATCAATCAACTATATTGGAAAGCTGAAGGATCAATTTGCTTATTTTTAAAGGTTGGAACGAACTTGTTACCAAAGCAATAAACACGTGACATATTATGAAATTTTCCCAACCTTAAAAGGTTTTGCACTTTTGAACGTCCCCATAGCCGTTCTTATAAGCCTATGTTTGGCCCCCATTTTTTCAAAATTCATTTTTCAGCCGCACATTTTTTTATAAAATAATTTTACGCGAAAATTGAAAATTTTACCTTATTTTTTAATCATACACATTCTCTAAAAAATCACTATTCCAATAATATTTTTTCTTACAAAAAAGGAGCTCAAACGGGGACTATACTTGTGGACATATTCTTAATAATTATAAACGTGTTTTGTAGATGTGAATTGTGGTTCTTCAAAACTCTATTTTATAAGTTAAAATACGTTTTTCCCTTGGCCTGTCCAGTTGGCATGATCTTATTGGCTTATTCCTCTCCACACGGATTTATCTTTGTTTGGGATAATTTGGGTCATTTGATTAGATCTAAGGCTGAGGTATATTGCATTTATATTCCATAAGGCTACTGGATCATCACTTTTGTACTCTCCATTTTGGTTCTGATTTCCTCTTCTCTACTGAGACGATTGAGTGGGTTTCTTTGAGAGTTCTTCACTCTGTCCTTGAAGTGTTATATGTATGTTGTTGTTGTATAGCATATTTGTGACTGAGCCTGAGAATTGGGTGTAGTATTTTCCAGTTTCGTTCAGTGTTTAGGTATAATTTGAGTTTCTTTTAATCTCCAAATTAAGCCGGTAATCTAAACTTGTTTTTGGGCTGTGGAGTTGATGATGAATGTGTGTAGATAAATTAGGAGATCTGTAGTGGATCGATGACCAATTTACAGGCAATTCAGTTCTGAGTCTTCGTTGTAAACTCTTGTAAATCTCTCTCTAGAATGTTCTTTGCATAGTGACGGGCTTGGGTTACCTCTGAGCCCCCCAGATTAGGCTTTGCCGAATTGGATGAACATTTCTTGCGTTTTTCGTTTCTGCACTTCTTAGGTAATCTTAACTGTTAATTTCGGTTTGTGCATTTCTTAGGTAATTCGAACCCAACAAATTGGTATCAGAGCCTCGTAATGTTATGGGTAAGGGTATGTCAATTCATTTTTTCATTTTCTTGTTCGTATTGATGTGTGTATTACACTGTGTGGTTTTTCTGTGACTATAATTCTATTTGAGCTGAGGTATTAGGATACGCGTGGGGACTACATTGCTCTGGATATTGACATTGGAATCTTTTAATACATATGGGGGACTATACTTGTGGACATATTCTTAATATTTATAAACGTGTTTTGTAGATGTGAATTGTGGTTCTTCAAAACACGATTTTATAAGTTGAAATACGTTTTTCCCTTGGCTCGTCCACTTGGCGTGATCTTATTGGATTATTCCTCTCCACACGGATCTNGGGTAAGGGTATGTCAATTCATTTTTTCATTTTCTTGTTCGTATTGATGTGTGTATTACACTGTGTGGTTTTTCTGTGACTATAATTCTATTTGAGCTGAGGTATTAGGATACGCGTGGGGACTACATTGCTCTGGATATTGACATTGGAATCTTTTAATACATATGGGGGACTATACTTGTGGACATATTCTTAATATTTATAAACGTGTTTTGTAGATGTGAATTGTGGTTCTTCAAAACACGATTTTATAAGTTGAAATACGTTTTTCCCTTGGCTCGTCCACTTGGCGTGATCTTATTGGATTATTCCTCTCCACACGGATCTATCTTTATTTGGGATAATTTGGGCCATTTGATTAGATCCAAGGCTGAGGTTTATTGAATTTATACCCCCTAAGGCTACTAGATTGTCACTTTTGTGCTCTCCGTTTTGGTTCTAATTTCCTCTTCTCTGCTAGGGCGATTGAGTACGTCTCTTCAAGAGTTCTTCACTCTATCCTTGAAGTGTTATATGTCTGTTTTGTTGTATAGCATATTTGTGATTGAGCCTGAGAATTGGGTGTAGTATTTTCTAGTTTCGTTCAGTGTTTAGGTTTAATTTGAGTTTCTTTTGATCTTCAAATTAGACTGGTAATTTGAACTTGTAGTTTTAGGATGTGAAGTTGATGATGAATGTGTGTAGATAAATTAGGAGATCTGTGGTGGATCGATGACCAATTTACATGCAGTTCGATTCTGAGTCTTGGTTGTAAATTCTTGTAAATCTCTCTCTTGGAAGGTTCTTTGCATAGTGACGGGTTTGAGTTACTTCTAAGCCCTCCAAATAGGGGTGGGCATGGATTGGGTTGGGTCGATTTTTGCTTCAACCTAGACCCAACCCAACATGATCAGTTTGATCAAAATTTAACACAACCCAACCCCATGTAAATGTTGAAACACAAACCAACCCAACCCAGTCAAATATTGGTCGGGTCGAGTTGGTCGGTTTGGGACAAGATTAAATAGTAAGAAAATAAATAAATAAATAAAATTATTTATTATATTATTCAATCCCCATTAGCCGAGCTAACAAAGAACAAAATGCATTTAACATAACATGGAAAACTTATACTACATTTATTGTGGGAATAACAGTAAGCTCCTTCTCTAAAATGCACCAAGATAATTACAGTTACACTATCCACTCATACTTTTTAGGTTTTTTTTTTTACATTTTAGACATTTTATTTCTTTTTTTATTTAAAGTAGGTGGGTCGAGTTGAGCGGGTTTATTCGATTTCCTCAAGTTAACCCATAACTCGACCGAACTCAACCCACCTACAAAGCCACCCACCTAACCCGTGTAAAAACAATAAAAAAAACCAACCCAAACCAATCGGGTTGTTTTGGTTTGGGAGGGTTTGGTCGGTTTTGTCCACCCCTACCCCCAGATTAGGCTTTGCAAAACTGGGTGAACATTTCTTGCGTTTTTCGTTTTTGTACTTTACGTTTTCTTGACTGTTAATTTCGGTTTGTACATTTCTTGGGTAATTCGAACCCAACAAATTGGTATCAGAGCCTCCTTGTAAGGTCGTGGATAAGGGTCTGTCAATTCGTTTTTTCATTTTCTTGTTCGTATTGATGTGGGTATTACACTGTGCAATTTTGTCTGTCACTGTAATTCTATTTGATCTGAGGTACTGGGATACACGTGGGGACTACATTGCTCTGGACACCGACGTTGGAATCTTTTAATACTGTTAGACATAGTTTTTGGTGAGATCATTCCAATTTAATCTTCTCAGTAATTGGTTTACAATTGTATTAGGAACTTGTAAATCTTTTATTACTGTAATCTAGTTCTTTCATAAGTTGATTTGCATGCTGAGTATTATTTTTGAAATTCTATCTATAATGTGGATTGTATGCTGAATCAATTCATTGTTTGCAATAGGAGCACATTTAGGGCTTATTCTTTATTAATCAATCTGAGTGTTTTTTGTAACAACCATTTTTACTCAGCTATTGATTGTCCTTTGTTTTTGCTTCAATTTCTGCATACTTAATACTGTTGTTATTTTATTCGGTACCTGTCATACATTTGCATGAAAAAAAATTTCAAAATTTTTTCTGCAACTTAAGTGATTTTCAGATTGAAAACCACTTATGTCCATGAGTAATAGCCACTCTTTTACAGAATATGTGATGGGTTCGAATGTCAAATTGTCACAATTCGATAGAAAGGGGATTACTCGATTTGGAAGCAGAAAATGAGGGTCATATTGGTCCAACAAATGGTTGCTAAATCCCTTGATAATCCTACAACATTTTCTGATGAATTGAAAGCTAAGCATTACAAAATTCTAGATATGAATGAAATTGCATATAGTTCTATTATTTTGCACCTATCTGATGATATAGTAAGAGAAGTTGAAGAACATACTACTTCTAGGGACTTGTGGACTGCTTTAGATGCTTTGTTCTTAACTAAGACATTGTCTAATAAGATCTACCTCTCAGAGAAGTTGTTTAGCTTTAAGATGGATAGAGGAAAGAACTTAGAAGCAAATTTGAGTGATTTTAGTATCCTTGTTAAGAGCCTAGCTCATAATGGAAAGAAACTTGATGATGAAGACCTTACTGTGATTCATCTTAATTCATTACCTGATTCATTTAAGGAAAAAAAGAATGCAATCAAATACTCAAGAGATGCTCTAACACAAACAATCGTCACTAATGTTTTAAGATATCGGGAATTTGAGATTAAGAAAGAATCTAAAACTGTATGAGATAGGAGAGCGTGTTTGTAGGAGGGAGAACAGAAAAGAAAAACATAACTTCAACAACAGAAGGTTTAAATCAAAATCTAAGACCAGATCAAAATCAAGTGATAAAAGCAATAAGAAGTGTTACTGTTGGGGAAAATAATTTTACTTCAAGTGAGATTGATTTGAATGGAAGAAGAAACACAAAGTTCACAATAATGATGAATTGGATAATTCAGCCGTAGGTTCTGAATTAGATAGCCTACTTGTTATGACTGTGTCGAATGAAGAAGTTGATATTGTTATGACTGTGTCGAATGAAGAAGTTAAGAATGACTGAATCTTAGATTCAGGGTGTATATTCCATGTGTCTGAATAGGTCATGGTTTAGTAATTACAAAGAAGTTGAACCTATGAAGGTGTATATGGGTGATAATAACTCTTAGAGTGTTCTCGGTATTGGTGACATTACCATTAAAATGTATGATGGTATTGTCAGACAATTGAAAAACGTTAAGTATGTCCCAAACCTTAGAAAAAATCTCATTTCACTGGGAATTCTTGAAGATGAGGGACATACATTCAAATCAGAAAAATAATACTTTGAAAGTGATGAAGAGATCATTGGTAATTCTTAAGGGACCTAAAAGAAATGGATTATACTATCTTAAGGGAGATACTATTGCTCCTTAAGAAGCAAAATCTTTGACCATAATTGAAAATAAATCTGAATTATGGCACAACAGAATGAGACATATAGGAAATAAGGGTGAACTATCTAAGTAAACAAAAACTATTTGGGAAAGATATGATCGAACCGCTTGAATTTTATGAAACATGTGTGTTATGAAAATCACATAGGCCGAGTTTTGAGATTGGGTTACACACCACCTCTAGGCCCATAGATTATGTCCACTCAATATTTATGGGGACTCGAGAGTCACCCCACTTTTGGAGGCAATAAGTACTTCATTTCTATAGTTGATGTCTACTCAACAAAGGTTTGGACTTATCCATTGAAAAATAAAT
>CAIGRL010046386.1:0-10075 GCA_903798325.1 Fraxinus xanthoxyloides
CAATTTAAGGCAAAATCTTTCGACATCAATAACTTGGGTCTCGCTTATCTAAATTAACTTTTTTTTAGCATAATTTACATGATTAAAAACGACCTATCCAATGAGACCCATATTGATATATTTTTCGTCGCTACCAAAATCTAAATATTTAGCCCAAAAATTGAAGTTAATACATATATCGTTTTAGTCATTCAACTTTTCAAAATATTAAAAATATACTATATAAAACAAATAAAACTTTATTTCTAAAATTTTTGGAGTGTTACATGGGATGAATAGGGAGTTTGCGATGATGATGGAGGCACATTGTGAAAAGAGAGTTTGCAAAGATGATGAAGGCACAATATGAATTGAGGCGTTAGTGGTGTCGACGTTGGTGTGTAGGTAGCTACCGAGGTGCGTGGGTGGGAAGAAGATGATGGTTTTATTTAATTTTTTTCAAATTTATTTTTATTATTTATGTGAAAAATAGCTAATTTACTATTTTGTCATTTGTGAATTTAGTCAAAATTATTTCTGGGGTCAACTATTAGAGGAACAAACAGAACCCATTCAGTTGACCTCCAAATGAGATTTTTAAAAGGTTTGGTACCATAGTTGGCAGAAATGAAAGGTTTGGCACCGCGACCACAATTTTTCCCTTTTGTGGACAATTAACAGAAACCATCTATTTAGATTCCATGTGCGAGCATTTGAAAAGTTTGGTACCAAGGGTGTCACAAATTAAAGGTATGAGTCGAGTCTGTATAAAAGTGAAAGTTTGGTATCTTGACTGCAATTTTACCTTTTACTATTGATAATTGTTTATGTCAAAATTCGATTGAGAGCCAAGTTTTTTTTTATATTTAAGATTAATTTAAATTTTAAAATGCATAAGAAGCTAAGAGTATTCATTCTATGTTAGTTGTTAACGAAATTTATCTTTTTTCCATACAAATATTTGATTGCTTATCGAATATAGCCCCCGTTTGGTTTGAGTTAAAAATCAATTAAAATCTCAAATTAAAGTCGACATTTAATTTTAACAACAAATTTCATAGTATCCACAAGTTTTAAACTATACATTTCTTCAACTTTTATCAAAATCTACTAAAAATCTGATTTTAATTTCTATCAAACAGGGGCATAATCTCTATTTCTAAAGGAAATAATAATCTAGACATTATCGTCAAGTTGGGATTTTTAATGCAATAAAAAGAAGAGGGAACTTCTAAGCCCTTGTTTGATTGGTCATTATTTTGAGAATGTGGAGTTTTGAATAGTGATTTTATGAAAAAATGTGTAAAATTTTCAAATCTATGTGCAAAATGTTTTATTGTGTACATGTATAGTTGAAAATGAGCATGAAAATTAAGGAGTTTTGAAATAATGGATGTGAAATGGGGGCTAAATGGACTAGAATTTCTAATCAACTTTGCTTAGTTTGATCTCATTAGTCGTGAGCCCTCTATTTTGATCACTAGCCCAAAAATTTAATGGAGGTCCAATTTGATGCACATTCACGGCACTAGGCCTATAAGAATTAAGGGCCCCATTAGCCAGATGCAAGGTGGAATTTACACATCAACAAGAGGATAAAGATTACATTTCATAAATAAGCATTGAAATTTATTTGTTCACTTTTCATGTTTTTAACATTTTAATTAAATATTCCATATTTTAATTAATTGATGCGCGTATCTCGTAAAATAAGTATTTCAAATCAAGGATTATCTCAACTTCCTTTATCATTTGTGTTAGGTTTTAGTTGATTTTGTAATTGGCAAATTCTGTAAATAAAATGACTTAATTAGATAGATTGCAAAAGTTTAAGGAGTAATGTGTAATTTGTTTAAAAGTTGGTTATTAGGTCTAAGGTTTCAAGTTTGGAACAAGGAAAAAAACGGCGCAGTTTTTCGCTGGACTGTTGCCAAGAGTTGGTTTGAGCTCCGAAAGCAAAAACATCTTCGCTAGACCGCCGCCCCTCATTCTCTCGAGCGACACCTTGTCGCTAGCCTTTCTCTAGACCGATAGATTT
This sequence comes from Fraxinus xanthoxyloides, assembly GCA_903798325.1. Classification (NCBI taxonomy): domain Eukaryota; kingdom Viridiplantae; phylum Streptophyta; class Magnoliopsida; order Lamiales; family Oleaceae; genus Fraxinus; species Fraxinus xanthoxyloides. Next base: position 2,018 of record CAIGRL010046386.1, read on the forward strand.
ATACGGGAAGATCTTTATTTCGCATTTTAAATGTTTTTTTCTCGACCCATTGATTTCTTGACCTATCTATATATATCAGAATACATACAAAACATATTTTCTTAAGGTTGTTAATTGAGAGAATTTCATCTGTCAGAGATATATTCATTCCATCATTCAACCTTCATCTTGTATGGGTGTTTTGGTTAGAAAAACATCAGATTCAATATTCAAATTTCAAAAACCAAACTTCCTACATATCTATGCTCAAGATCGAGGAAGACGACTGGAGTTCCAGTCTGTGAAGAACGAGTTGTTCTTCGTAATCCACATGAGATAGACGATTCTACCAAGTTAGGGGCTATTGTAGGATAGTGGAGTTACAGAAGAGCGTTAGTTATTGCAGTTGGAATTGGTGCATGGGAGCATAGAATTCAGGAGAGCTGTCAGAATTGCAGTCCGAAGATCATATAGTTCGTTTCGTCATCTAATCTGGTAAACTATAAATACATAATCGTTTATAGTGGATTGACTGACAAAATGGTCGAAATTTTTTCCAGTTAGGTTTCTCCGTGAACAATTCTTGTGTTCTTTACTGCTTTATATTTTACTTTTTATTACATCCAAATTGCGGTAATTCAGCATAGGAAGAATTGTGTTGTATATGCTTTATTATTTATTGTTTATGATATGTAAACTGCGGTAATTCAATATAGGACAATTTAACTTGCATAATTAACCATCTAGATAAAAATTAAAAGTGACTTATTACCGTTCAATTCATGATTGATTTTAATTCCACATTAAATATCTATTCACCCCCCCTCTAGGTATTGTTAGAGTCGAACTTGCGTTTTTTAATTTGAACCCTCTTTCTTGTCAAGCACAATCTCCACATCATTCACGCTCAACCTCCATGATTATTCTACATCCCACTTTCATAAATCTCCACCTTTTTGTGGCTTCAACCATATATTATCCCCCTCTTATTAAATAAAAGTATTTTATCTACATTGTGAGAACTGTACAATTTGAAACCAGAAGGAAATGGCCAAATTGAAGGGTGAGATTAAGGGAATGAAGACGGTGGGGATGCCCGATACAAGAAATGAAAGAAAGCCAGAGGAAAGTCCCAAGAAAATGCCATAAAAAGGCAAAAGTCGTCTAGGTCACACAAAAAAAAGTGTGCCAAGAAGGTATTTTTATCCTTTTTATTATTCATTTGTGAGTTTTATTCGGTTAAAGATTAGTATACAAGGAAATGTGTGGGGGTTTCTATTTGAAAGTATTGTTCTAAACTATAGAATGATTTATGGCATACAATGGGCCATATGTGACATGTCAATCCAAATGTGACCAAGATTATTATACATCTATGACCTGATCGCAAAGCATGACATTGCACCCGTGACCTTATTTGCATGATGATATATAATTATATGTATTTGTGACCTCATTTAAGTATTTGTCTGAGACTTTATATGTCAATGGCCTGATTTAGTCTAATATTTCCATTTGTAAGTGATGTTTATGGATTTGTGATCACATTACATTCCATTCTCTATATCTGTAACATTAAATGCATGATTATATACTATTATATGTATCTGTGACCTATTTTTTCTAATTATTATGTGAACTAATTTACGGTCCTATGTACCATTTTTTGTATTTGTGACCTTGTTTATTTTACTAATAGTTCATAGATTTGAATTTAACATTGTTTTCATGTAAACACGTGATGTAGTTGTAGAAATTCATTATACCACAAGATAGTTAGTTTCTTGGAAAAATTACCACTCCAATGACAAAGGTTGTTCCGACGAACCTCAAAACATATCTAGTGAAGTCCCATGACGTATATTATGGGAACATACTTTGTGTACTTTTTGGAATGACATGAGATTGTTGTTCAACCACAATTGACACATTATTTTCCACTCAGGCAAGTGCATCAACCTAATGCAAATGAAAAGTGGGTTTGCATATTAGGTCGATTTGTTAGGTTTTCTCTGGTCGAGTTCTGTTTAGTTATATGATTGAGATGCTTTGGATATGATGATATACATACACTTGAAAATATTCCTTCACGTTTGAAGAAAAAATATTTTAGTCAATTGAAGATTGTGACACATGAAGATGTCAGAGATGCATTTATATCAGCATGCGAACTTCCAGGCTAGGATGTTGTTGAAGTCCTTATAGAACAGGATGTCGCAATGCTTGGAACTCTGTATATTATTACATCTTACTTGTTTCAAGAAGGTTGTCAATCACTACTTGTTTGTACTTGTTGAAGATTTTTCTACAATGGACATGCTCTCATGGAGAAGACCCTATTTGATACTACCTTGAATTAATTGAGAGATAGTATGAGTAAGAGGACAAGAACTTATAGGCCAAGAGGCCTATTGATAGCCTTTCATGTGTGGATATACGAGACGATTCCTAGTCTTGCTGGAAATATTGTCAAAAGAATGTCCAAAATGCACCATCGAATCAGGAACTGGATGGCAGATGATCACCCATTTGCTACTAAACTTAAAGGATCTAAATGCTTCTCAAATCCTGATGTAATCTTTCAAATATATTGAATTACTAGTGTAGTATTTTGTCTATCGTTAACAATATTTTTTCTTATAATCTTATTGAATTGCAGATTCAGATATGTGACCTAGACCTATCGAACATTGAGATAGCATTGCCGTATATGAATGGGGTCCATTATATCAGACCAGTTCAACCAGATAATACACATAACGGCCAGAGAAAGAAGGTTAGGACGGAAAGTTCAGTTAACTATGTGGGGAACAAGTGGAAAGCCATGTTCATTTGGTTTAAAAACATCTACATTGGTGCTCATGATACCGATAGTAGCATTGGTCATGCTGTCGTCTCTAAAGATGTGACCACTTTGTCGATCCTCTACCGAGATGGCATGAGACATCTTTCCATGTAAATTCTCCAACAAATGAGGGTCCATCAGCTGGCCCTCATTATCCATAGGAACCGCATTCAGCTATGCCGCCTCCAGATGACATAAGTTGTTATTAAGGTTCTAATAGTTGTAGTTTCTACAGTCATTCGAGATCCTAAATTATGATATTTTATTGTCATTTGGATAAAATTTTACCTAATTTTTGTTATATTTCATTTTGTAGGTAAAATTTTATATTTAATGAAGAATTGGAGAAAAGAATGCAAAATAGTGGGAAAATGTGATTAAATTGGCATTGGTTGCACAATTGAGTGGACTCAAGGATTGAATTGCATTATATTAAAAGAATTGAGAACTTGGAGTTTATTAATGGCCCTCAATTTGGAATGTCAATGGGCTTGGACTCGTTAGTGGAAAAGAATAAAAAGGGCTTAAGATATATATACACATACGTGCACACACATGTACATTGAGAAAACTTGGGGGGAAGAGAGATTGGGGCTGAAAATTGGGAGGAGAATACACACATCTACCGGCGGAAAAGGAGAAGAAAAATAGCAGAACGATGGGCGGCATATTGGAGAGATTACACATATACACTAGTCGCAAGAAGGGAGGTTAAACAAGATAGATTGGGCGGCTAAAATATATTATATTACATATATACAAACAGAGGCCGACTGTCGGAATAAAATTTACACATATACACTAGCAGACAAGAAATTGGTTCCTTTTGGAAGTCAAACATTGTGGCTGCAAAGGATTTTATATATACCAAAACACAAAACACGGAAGAAAAAGGCAGTCTTGGAAAAAGAAAATACATATACACACGCAGAGAGCTGAGGGAGTTTACACACAGATTGCGGCCACTGAGGAAAAATATAAACGGCAAAAGATGAGAGTTTCATGTTTCGTCAATTTTTGGTGATGTCATTCCACTTTTGCGTGCTTAATTCCGACATCATGTTAAGCTAGTTTTACAATTGTATTGGATGAGTGTTTGAACCTTATTTCCATTTATTTTAACTCAAGACTTCAATTTAAGAATTTCATTTTATTATTTGATTGATTTTACATACCCATTGCACTACTTATTGTTTGATCACCAACTAAGTAGTTAGTTGCTTGTTCTAGAGTATGAATACTCACAATAAGTTTAGAACACGGTAAAATCAACATGCGTAGTTAGAATTAGGATAATCTCTTTCACACATGCAATCTTGTTGATAATCTAAATCAATTGCACAACTTTCATATGAATTCGGATTAGGAATAGGATCGTCTCGTGTTAGTCATATGTTGGTATATTTTGAGAAAGAACATTTAACATAATAGTTTTATCGATTATCAAAAATGCATGAATTGAATAGAATAATTATTACGAATTGAAATAGATAGAAATAGGGGGATACTCGATTCCAATACAAGCATTCACATATTAGAAAAATATCGTATTTATTTGTTTTCTTAGAGTAGAAATTAGTATAAACAACAAAACTCAATCCTCTTTTGTCGCTAAATTTCAAATTTGATGAAAACTATTGAATTACAAGTTAAACATTATTTCTCATGAGAACGATACTCTTTACTCACAGATTTTATTATTTGTACAACGATTCTGTACGTTTGTGTGTAACACGCGAATAAGTTTTTGACGCCGTTGTCGAGGAATAACGGATTTAATTTTAGTTTAGTAGTTTATATTAGGTTCGATTTTTTTTCTATTTCCTTTTTTTTCTTTTTGGGCTTTAATTGAAATACTTGATCTCTTTTTATTTCACTCTTAGAAGGTTTCCATCAGTTTATGCAAGCTCATAACGAGGTTGATCTAGCTCCAATAGATCACGAAATCGAAAGGACATTCAGAAATCGCAGAAGAGAACAACATCAGGTAAGGAGAATGTTGGATAATCAGAATCAACCACAAAATCATGTTCATGTTCATGTTCAAGTTCAAAATCAACTACTACAGCAGCCAAATCAACAGAGAACCATCCAGAATGAAGCTCCCATTTTAGTTGGGGATTATGTAAATCAAATCCCTACACCAGCAAAACCTTATGTGGTTTATCCTCCTTTCAAACAACCTAACTTTCACCTTACACCGAATGTCATAAATATTTTCCAAAATCCTTAAGACATCAAGTTTTTCAGGAAATCCATAGAGAATCCTCATGAACACATTTCAGCTTTTCTCATGTTATGTGTAGTTATTAGTCACTAAGGGATATCGGCAGATGCATTCTGAATTCGATTATTCCCTCATATCTCGAAGGATGTTGCAAGGGAATGGTTTCTCCGTTTACCTCTAGGGAGCATACAATCATAGAATGATATGGTTCAAAAGTTTACGTCCATACCTTCAAGAAGAAAGATTTCGAGAGTTATTCTGAAGCACGGAAGAGGTTCAAGATTTTGTTTGGAAAATGCCCTAGCCTGGACATCCTAAGCAGACTCAACAATATCTCTTCTATTACGGGATACACCAAGAATTCAAAAATATGATAGATGCTTCAGTAGGAGGACCAGTGATAAAACTTGACGTCGATGAGGCCATTGAGTTGCATGAAAATATAGCCGAGAATCAATTGACGTGGCCAATTGATAGGGAAGCTCCAAGGAAAAGAGCAAGGGTTCATAATGTGGATGTAACGACAGCGTTGGCGGTAGAAATGGAGGTTCTTATGATGAAAAATGGATGATATATCTCAATCAGTCAATATAGTACACCAATCACTACATGTGTGTAAAGATTGTGGAGCAAACTACACTACTACATGCTGCTTTTTAGTTTCTACACAAGCTAATCTGTTGAGCTGTGACGAGAAGATTCAATTTGTGAGCCTTCGAATTATGACATGAAATGTTGATTCCACCGTCGATAAAATGTCGACTGGAGAGATCTCTAATGGGCTGATGGTGAGTTTGTATTTAAGGGGGGTGAATTTATATTTGAAGGAGTCCATCTAGATAAGGTAATTGCACTTTTGATTTAGGAAACTAATTTAACATTGTGTGTGTGTGTGTGTAATACCTAACTTTTGAATTTTCAAAATGTATGAATAGAAAAATGACTTGTACATAGTTAATATCTGATTTATGTTTTTTCCCAGATGCAAGTCCATGGGCTCATCATCAAAAAAGCCTATGCCCACTCCCATACTGACACGTTCGTGAGGACTAACATCACCGAATAATCATTGAAGATTAAATTTAAATAAAATAATATTTTTATTAATAACCTAAGTTTTAAAACGAGTCCTTCTATTTTATAGACGCTTTGTTAAAAAAATAACTTCAATCATGACTTATTAATCTTGGTAAATTATTTAAATTAATTTGGTGGGGGGCGAGGGGTGTGGAAGACAAAGAAGGCCCACAAATTAAATATGAATCTACCCCCATTTGCTTTCTTTAAAGTGGCTTTGCTCTTGCTCTCCACTATTCTTGTCTGTTCTAAAGTGGCCCACATCGGTCTATAACCCACTTTGCTGGGCCCACCACCATTCACATTAATTAATGGTCTAATGTCTTCAACCACTTCTTCGATAATTTTATATACGTATTTTTGCACAAGTTACGTGTATTAGATGTGTATATAATAATATTATTTTACGCTATGCAAAAATTGGAAACTTAGCATTCCGTCGTTACCTCTAACTCGACCTCTACACCTTCCCTCACCTCTGTAGTAAATTATAGGTGTACAATATTTACGGTTAATAATACTTTTCTCTTCTCATTATTCGTAAACAAAATCATCAATGTTAAGTTGAAGTTACATCTACCACCAGCACTTATTTTGCAGACATAACATTTCTTTTCGACTTAAACTTTTAGATATATAATGTAGTTGACGTTGGCGCGTGCTACATTTGTCAGATCAAGTCACCTCATGGTCCATGCAAGGCCGCCTAAGGTACAAATTTCTTTGCATGGGGGTCCAGCCATATTAATTTTGTCTCTTCTTTGTGTATAAAGATTAGAAGGGGGGAATTCTTGTTCCTCCTCAAGCTCTTTGATAATGGAGAAAAGTAAATCATTCCCTTACTATTCCTCTTCTTATGCAGAAGCTCGATTCGGCTTTGAAGATCGTGCTAAATCATTCAGCTTCAATGGCCCGGAAGAGAATCCAGAGGTGAAGAGGAGGAAAAGGGTGGCGAGTTACAACATGTATTCCATGGAAGGTAAGTTGAAGTCGTCATTGAGAAATAGTTTCAGGTGGATTAAGAGCAAATTTACCGAGAAATATGATGGTTTGTGAAGTATGAAAGTATATTTTCTCGTCTTTGGACGTTTTATCGAGTGCACGTGTTCTTATGAAATTAATTATCGTTGAAAGTGTTCATATCTGTATCTTGTTGTCCTTGCAATATTTGTAATATGGTCATGAAGCATGATCATGTTATTTCAAATTGTAATGGTTGATGTACATATATTCGACCTTTTTCTTGGCTTTAATTTTAAGAACTCTTGTTGGATATATTTGATATTTACATGATGAATTTTTTTATTTTTTTATAACAAAAGAATTTCGAATTTTCAGCCTCTAAAAGTGTATAATAAGCTACGTGGAGAGCAATTTTAATCAAATTGGATTTAAGATAACTTCTAAGTTTTTCTAATGGAATCATTGATTTTACTGATAATTATGAAACTGAACCGAACCGAAAATTTCGGTTTACTTTAAATATTATATATTCCATTTGGTAAATATTATAATTTTTAGCAAAAAGCAAATTACTTTACCAACCTTCAGAAGTTACCCAGCTCCTTTTTCAAGACTTGAATATAGAGCATTTAAGCTTAGTCGAGAAATAGTATTAACACCTGAGATAAAAGAGGAATTGCGAAGAGGCACAAAAAAATTAGCAAGTCTGTCGAGTTGAAACAAAATATCGATGTTGGAATTTTTTTCAAATAAAAAATCGAGAATGAAAGTTCAACTTATTATAAATTCGGGAGAAGTTTTGGACTTAAAACATAAACTTGAAAAGTTTGTGGCCATAAGAAATAATTCTGGGAGGGATTATCTTATAAACTTCAGATATATTTTATAGTCTTGAAATGCAATAAATAAGAATTCATTTGCCCATTTTGCAATATGAAAATGGCACCAACATATAATTTTAAATGGG
>CAIGRL010046392.1:0-11833 GCA_903798325.1 Fraxinus xanthoxyloides
CCCAAAATATTTAACATAGCACATAGAATAACTGATTATATTCTATGAAAAATTTCGGGATCTTACAAATTTAATCTTTATGCCTTATGCCAATACCTGGGTAAAGTTCTGTATGCGTATTTCCAACACAGATGTATATATTAAACATATTTTGGTTGGGTATTTGTGCACAATGTGGGAATCCACATGTTCAGCTTCTCTCTTTAGAAAAACTTATTCTCCTCAAAAATTAAAGCTAGCAAATTGGTCCTGCAGGAGATGAAGCTGCAAATAGTGATGATTCAAATTGGTCTGAGGATAATTCAAGAGTTCTAAGAGTTAGAACTTTACACATCAGCTCTCCTATTTTAGCAGCAAAAAGTCCATTCTTCTTTAAGGTAATTATAGTTTAATTTGAGAAGTACTAGTATTTGTCTCCCTAGGTATATTTCGTATGAATTTCTTGTTCCTTCCTATGCAGCTATTCTCAAATGGGATGATGGAGTCAGAGCAGAGGCATGTAACACTAAGAATTACGGCCTCTGGTAAGTAGTTCGTTGCACTAATAGTTATTTTCTCTGCTTCTCAATCCTTTTATTGTTTTTTATTTCTCTTAATCTTCGTTTTTTTGAGAAGTAATTGTGACTCATATTGTTATGAGTAATCTCTAATTCTTATTATTTTTTAATCTTCTGTAGTTAGTTGCATTGTGAAAAGAACCAAGCAAATATCGTTTTCATACATTTTATGGTAGTGATGAATGTTTAGGTCATACTCCTCTTCAGTATCTTTTAGCTTTTCTCAAGTAAATACTTTGGACTTTCTTTATCCCGAGCTATTTTTTTATGCTTTTTTTCCCGACATTTCTGTTACATTGTACTTGCACGTTATTAGTCGCGGTGTGCATAGAATAACTGTACATATTGCCTCCACCGGTAGGTATTGTCGTAATGAAATATGTGTAGGTTACAATTTTTTCCTCTTCGATCTCCTTATTTTTATTTTTTATTTTTGGTCACATCTATTAGGCAAATATTTAATGTTACTTTCTTTTTTCTTAATGGAACAGAGGAAGCTGCCCTCATGGAGCTCCTGAAATTTATGTATAGTAATACTTTAACTACAACTACAGCTCCTGCTTTGCTGGACGTGCTTATGGCTGCTGATAAATTTCAAGTTGCTTCGTGCATGAGATATTGTAGCCCGCTTATTACGGAACATGCCCATGACCCCAGAGTCTGCATTGTTATATCTGGATCTTCCTACTAGTGTCCTAATGGCTGATGCGGTCCAACCATTAACTGATGCAGCAAAACAGTTCTTAGCTGCTCGTTTCAAAGATATATCGAAGTACGTTCCCTTGTTCTTCCTTGGCTTAAACTTGTACTTCCTTGGCTTAAAGAAATCCGAAAGTCGGACTTTATGCCTAATTTTTGTACTGATCATGTGGAAATGTCTCACATTTTCCTTTTTATCAGCAAGGTAACATGTGACATGACATGGACACGCTGATATCTGATTTTTAAAAATGTGGGACGTAAACATCAGGGACATGTTACTTTAAATTCTTTAAAATTGTATATTTAGATATTCTATCTTTATGTTTATACATTTTATCTTTTAATAAAATCAATTTTTGTTTTGATTTTTGTTCATGAAATATTTGAAATCGGAGTAGGTATTTGTTATATTAAAATAACTTTAAGTTAAACTATATATCGTACTCCCCAATGGTTATCGGTTCGAGTCCCCTTAGGGCCACTGAGGTGAGTATCTAGCCGTAAATTTCAAGGCTCCGTGGAATTAGTCGAGGTGCACGCAAACTGGCCCGGGAATCCTTGGTTATAAAAAAAAAAAATATTGCACTGCCTGACTGCCAGGGAAGGAAAATACATATAGTACAACTCTTTAAATGAATTTATTGTTTTAATTTGTACATCAATTTTTTTCTTATTGTAGAGGCATAGTATTGGTATTCTCTTTGATACTACAAGCATATTATATCACTACAATAAGTTCTTTGAGTAGAACGTGATTGAAACTCTATGGTAGTCAATTAATACTTAAGACTGGGGAAGTATTTCCTTTTTTTAGCTGATCAATGAAATATTTCACATAATAATATGATTTTCCATCTGGAATCAGAGCTATTAGTTATTTTGTTTTACAATGGGAATCTTCAGCAATAAGAAGGTTTGACTGGTGAAATGCTGGATATTATATCACTATGTTTTTTTCTCCATGTTGTTTAGATTGATATATTGCTCGTCTTATCCTTTTTTTCTCGTGCATGATTGACTATATCAGTATATATTAGTCATCTCTTCAGCAGTGGACAGGCTATTTTTTTTATTTTTTCCCATGAATAGTTTAGCTTTTGACATATTATCTCCACTTGAAAAATCCTTGCATTGGAAGTGACATCTTTTTGAAAACTTGTGCGCTTTGCTTCTCCTTGTTCTCTTACATACATAGGTGAAAACCAATTTTGCTTTTATATCTCACGAGCACAATGATTCCTATACTTTTAGTAGCATTTGATGCTTATTTGTCAGTAAATACAAATGTGAGCAGGTATCAAGAGGAGATTTTGAGTTTGCCTCTTGCTGGAATTGAGGCAATCTTGTCTAGTGATGATCTTCAGGTTGCCTCAGAAGATGCTGTATATGATTTTGCATTGAAGTGGACTAGGTCTCATTGTCAAAAGCTGGAGGAGAGGCGAGAAATCCTTGGTACTCGTTTAGGTCAATATATCCGCTTTCCTTACATGACTCCTCGGAAATTGAAGAAGGTTCTTACATGCAATGACTTTGATCATGAATTTGCAACCAAAGTTGTCCTTGAAGCCCTATTTTTTAAGACTGAGCCTCCACATCGCCAACGACTTCATTCCTTGGAGGATTTGACCTCTACTAACCATCGGTATGTGGAACGTGCCTACAAGTATCGACCCATTAAGGTGGTTGAGTTTGAACTTCCACACCAACAGTGTGTGGTCTTCTTGGATCTGAAGCGAGAGGAATGTGCAAATTTGTTCCCTTCTGGACGGGTGTATTCTCAGGCATTCCACTTGGGTGGACAAGGGTTTTTCCTGTCAGCGCATTGCAATATGGATCAACAAAGCTCTTTTCATTGTTTTGGTCTTTTCCTCGGGATGCAAGAAAAGGGTTCTGTTACATTTGCCGTTGACTATGAATTCGCTGCCAGATCAAAACCTACAGAGGAGTTCATTTGCAAATACAAGGGCAATTACACTTTCACTGGGGGCAAGGCAGTTGGGTATCGCAATTTATTTAGCATTCCGTGGACGTCTTTCATGGCTGATGACAGTCTCTACTTCATCAACGGCATACTCCACCTCAGGGCTGAGCTTACTATCAAGTGCTAGAGCTAGCATTGTAGTTTACGATATGTCGAGAGATTATCATAGTTTCCGCGTAAAGCCAGATGCATTTTGTGCTGTATAATTAATTAGAAACGTATACCTCAGGCCTACATGTCTCTGAGCTGTAGACATGTAATTCTTATCTTACACTGTGGTTATAAAAAATGCTGCTGCAATGGAATCTTGAAATTATAATCGAAATATAGTTTTTGCTCTGAATTTTGAGACATCTATAAGTGCATATTGAATTGCTTAAGAACGCGTGCAAGTAATTATAACGCGATCTAAAAGGCTTCATACTATTCTTGTTGGGCCAGTCGTTTATTACATAATCAAAGTCAATTTCACCGATCCACCAGTGTTGACTTTAAAAAATTTCGACGTCCTGTCGGTATTGCTAACTTTCCACGAGAGAACAATGGAAATCCATGTAGATGTCAAAGGACCATCGGCTGATATGGGACAGGCACAAGTACCGGGTTCAAGACTTTTAGGCAAACCAGGCTGAGCCCCGTTTTGGATCGATCCGTTCGATACCTCAACTCAGACCCGATCCGACCCAACCCAAAACTGAAACGAATTAAAGAGGGTTAAAATAGATCATGCAGGCCCTATTCAGCCCATAAATTCAAAGCCGTGCAAATCACGTAAATCCGACGCTATAAAATGTGAAATGCACGTATCTTGATTCTATAACACTAGCTCTCCCTCTCTCTCTAAAAATCATCGTACGCAAGCGAAGCGAATCCAGAGCCGTACGATCTAGGGTTCATACGAAATGCCGAAGAACAAGGGTAAGGGAGGTAAGAATCGCAAGAGAGGGAAGAATGAGGCCGATGATGAGAAGCGTGAACTCGTATTCAAAGAAGATGGACAGGAATACGCTCAGGTTTTGAGGATGTTGGGGAATGGCCGCTGTGAAGCCATGTGCATCGACGGCATCAAGCGTCTCTGCCATATCCGTGGTAAAATGCATAAAAAGGTCTGGATCGCCGCGGGTGATATCATCCTTGTCGGTCTCCGTGACTACCAGGTAGTAATTTATTTATAACTATCTCTTGATAGACTTATTGTGTGAATAACTGTTTTTGTTTTTCTATTTTAAGAAATTGAGATCTTAGGTTAATTTAATTTTGGCTTCGTTTAATGGGCCAATTGGTGGATATAGGGGGGAATATTTTGGCTGCTTGGTTGTTGTTTTCCATTTATTTATTTTTTTTGGCAGTTTCAAAATGGGTGTTTTCTTCTCTAGAGCTCAACAGTTGAGTTCAAGTAGGAAAATCCTTTCTTTAAATCGTACAAATACTCCGAGTATGCTAGTTGAAATCTTCCAGCTTTTATCAATCTTATGATTATTGTTTTCTGAGTTCAAAAGTGAGTGGGAAACATTTATATCCATTTTGCAAAATGAGTTCACAAAAGTAATATTATATGAATTTGCAGACAGCCAAGCCCAATTATTTTTTTAGGAGGTAAGAAATTTATTATTTTTCGTATGTATCAGTCCAGTAGGAAAAAAAAATGTCCCCACTGGCTTTGCCCCTATTTGCAGAGTAATTTCAGCTTTATCAATCTTTTTCTACTTGTTTTCCGAGTTCAAAAGTTTGTGAAAATTTTACTAATACTCCAACTATATTTTAGTTTATACAATCAAAGTACCTGAGAAACTCTATGCATATAAAAGAATATGTTGGAAGAAAGTGGCCGAGTATCTCAGCTTGTATATCCTTATCATATCTGAATCAAATTCTGAGGCTTGTATGTTACATTATGTGTGAATTGAGTATAGTGTTCTATTTAACAGCCTCTTTGATTACCATAGGACGATAAGGCTGATGTAATCCTGAAGTACATGCCTGATGAAGCCCGGTTGTTGAAGGCCTATGGTGAGCTGCCGGAGAACACAAGGCTCAATGAAGGTATTGCCGGTGGACTTGATGAGGAGGACGATGGTGCTGGTGATGATTACATTGAGTTTGAGGATGAAGACATTGACAAAATCTAGTTTGTTGCCTCCCAATTTATAAGACCTTTTAATGTTTAATATTCGAATACAAAAGTAAAGGGATATACATCTTGTGTGTTACTTTTCAAGTATTGTTGTGAAGTCATTTGTGGGCGTTTATGCTTGACCATTTATGTGAAATGGATGCAATAATATGAAGCTACTTTCTTTTTATCGGTGTTTAGTTTTTCGAATTGTTGGCAATAAAAAGCTTTTGTGGGTCGGCTTGTATTTGGTTTTTCTGGCTTTGTAAAACATGGTGATGGCTGTGGGAATAGAATTAGAAAGATTGCTGTCGTCGTGGCTAGTGAGAATTTGGTTCCACATTGGCCATTGCTGCAGATTGTTAGAACATAGTGGTAAATTGCATTTGCGCCAAGGTCTGTGGCTCCGAAAGGCTAATACCTGGGCAGTCACTATAGGGCCGACCTCTAGTAAGCAGTAGAAAGTTGGAAGTAAATATAGAAAAATAAGAATCGAGTAGTAGCAGGCGCACGATCTAGTGCAGTGCTAGTCCTAGTTCTTTCTTGTCATTTCAGTTTCAAGAAGATTTTCGAGTAGCCTGAGCTCCATGCTATGCCAGTTTGAAGATAAGTTGTCCTAGGCTTGCCTTGAATCCTACGAATGGCTGTGTCTGTGGACTGCTTATAATTATTGAGAAACTGCATTGCTTAATACTGTTTGTGGTAAGTAAAGCGAGATAATTGTTAATCGATCAGTGACACAGTAAACTTGAGATTTCTAACTAATTAGCCAAAGCACATCTTTCCAAATTTCTATTGTTAAGCTAGAATCATATCTCGTGATGAGAACAAAAAACATGAATACACGATTTCAACAACACTGGACATCATTAAAGAAGGATTCAAGATAAAAATTTCCTCGATATTGTTTGATATAGTCTAATACTGCATAGCATACACGACTCGAAGTGCAAACTTAAAAAGTTTTCTGGTTAAATAACTTATAGCAGAAGATTAAGCAAATGCACAAGCTATAAGCCATCAAACCAACCTGAACAAAATAAACATTCTACAAAGCCGCAAACATTATTCAGTAAAACCGTGTTTACTTAGTCCATCTAAGCCGAAGTGTCAAGTCAAAGAACGAGATTGGATCTTTTCACTACCCAGCAAAGATTTCTAGTTCTTTAGAGGCACAAAGCACCACCGGAAAAGTAGATCATCTGCATTGCTAGTATCAAACTTCATCAATAAACTAAACTTCATGTGATCGTCTGTAATTAACCACGTTCTTTGCACAAAAAGCCGAAGTGTCAAGTCAAAGAACGACCTTGGATCTTGTTCACTACCCAGCAAGGATTTCAAGTTCTTCAGAGGCACAAAGCACCACCAGAAAAGTAGATCATCTGCATTGCCTATATCAAACTTCATCAATAAATTAAACTTCATGTGATCGTCAAGACTGTTATTAACCATGTTCTTAGCACAAAAAACAATTGAGAGACTATCATACAAAACCAGAAAATCTACTTTTGGCCCGCACTGCATGTTAGTATAAATGATTGTTATGTCCATGAAAAATGATATATAAGTCTAGATGTCAGTATGATAAGTACAGTTCAATGTCATCATTTCGACAAGAGAGCTAGAGGTCCAAGCATTTCTAAAAAACTTGCTCCAATGTTGGATCCTAAAAACGAAGGGTCGCCTATTAGTGGATAATGAGAACTATTAGATCTCACTTATGCCATCTACATAGTAACAGGAATTTTGAGCTTTGGTTTTCGAACTACAAGTTTTAAGGTAATTCTGTGATTTCCTAGCAGTTGGATTTTGGCTGTCTTCTGAGAGGGATGCTCGTGGAATAAAAATAATTTCGAGTCTTTCTCAATTGTCTTCCAAACCTTGGAGTGATATTTCACGTCAATCAATGAGTCCAGATTCTCATATACTATGTGACTGTGAGAGTTTTTTAGTCCATTTTTGAGTGAATCGACAAGAACTAGAAGAGCATCGAACAAGGAGGAGCAGATATGCTTGCAGCTCCATATGTCTAACACATTCGGCTCAAGATATTGTTATTCATAAAATGGGTGATCATAGTTTCTTAGAGCATTTCCCATAAAGCTCTTTACTAGCTCCATATTCTTTATTGTAGAGTCAGAATTCATTTAAGAAATCCAACAAACTCTCTGAATTAAAAATTTTGGATAAAGAGTGGATTCGACTCTCCAAATGTTGAGAGCCAATGCCACTCTATATATAATATTTCTAATACCTGCATTTTTTATTTTACAACTTTCTATGCACCTCTATTTATATNTCAATGAGTCCAGATTCTCATATACTATGTGACTGTGAGAGTTTTTTAGTCCATTTTTGAGTGAATCGACAAGAACTAGAAGAGCATCGAACAAGGAGGAGCAGATATGCTTGCAGCTCCATATGTCTAACACATTCGGCTCAAGATATTGTTATTCATAAAATGGGTGATCATAGTTTCTTAGAGCATTTCCCATAAAGCTCTTTACTAGCTCCATATTCTTTATTGTAGAGTCAGAATTCATTTAAGAAATCCAACAAACTCTCTGAATTAAAAATTTTGGATAAAGAGTGGATTCGACTCTCCAAATGTTGAGAGCCAATGCCACTCTATATATAATATTTCTAATACCTGCATTTTTTATTTTACAACTTTCTATGCACCTCTATTTATATAGGAAAATTGAGGGAAAATGATAAGAAAAGATGAAAAAAGAAAAATAAATATGAGCATGTTTGAGCCCTATTTTTACTGTAGAATGTATTTTGAAATAATAGATTGATGGAAAATGTGTGATTTAAAAATAAGGAAAAGTTTCGGATTTGCGTGTAATATTATTTTATTAAAAAATGTGTGAGAGAAAAATGAATTTTGAAAAAAAAAAATGGAGATCAAACAAGAGCATAGTGTTGTTGAACTCGCATTAAATGTCCCGTTCTTTATTTAAAAATATTCTTTAACGTGCTCTTAACAACACTGAGTATGTTTCATTTTATTTTGATTATTTCCCATAAGAAATTATGACTCAAAAGACTTTCCTTCCCTTTTTTACTTGGCTTGGCTTTTTATATTGTCATACATCCTTTATTTTAAAAGAAATGCATAGAAAGGTATGAAATAATAAATGAAAGCACTAAAATTATTAAATAAAAAGAGTAGGTTTGGCTCTCTACAAGTGTTCTAAAAAGCGTAACTCGTGCGATTAGACTTGGAGATCAAGCTTCAAGTTTCACGAGTCTAGACATTAAAAAGTTGGTTTGTTACCTTTGTGTTGTATTGATGAAGATATCATAAAAACCTTTTTAATAACATTCTGAGAATAAAATTATTCTTGATGCTAATTTTTTCAACACTTTTTAATTGAAATGAATTCTTCTTATTAACTACTGGACTTTGACAAAAAGGGTTAATTTGTGTTTTTTGTCATTTGTGAATCACTCGAATAAATGCAACAGCTCGTAAAAAGTAATTATCTATAATTATATAAATTAATACATTATCTACACAAGAGCCAGCTTATGTTTTAATTTGAAATTTAAATAGCCAGCGATGATTCACCTAACTATTCTCCTGTCTTGATAACCGAATACAACTGTAACAAGTTGTCAGAGTTAGATGATGTCAAATGTACTTGACCAATCGAAATAATGACGGTCACGAGATGTAGCTCATTTCTGGGACCCACCACTAAGACTGATTATGAGATGTTCATATTTTGCACAGTAGATAAAAGAATGATAGTCGAAGAACGCGCACTCAAATTGAGCCATTCAGATCGAACATGTTGTATGGTTGTGAAATTCTCAAGCTCTTCAAAGCTATCAAAATTCAATTGTTATTTGATAAAAAAACATTTCAAAAATATATGAGCCAACGTGCTCAAGGACTGAAGATTTTTAAATGGTAATAAATTCATATAATCAGTTTTATAGTATTGAATAATGTAATACGCAAGCTATAGCTCATAAAAATCCAAAAAAATTATGTTGTCACTGGCTCTAAATAAATACTATAATCTAATATCATGTACTCGATCAGTCAAAAACCCCGTTGAACTATAAAACATTGGTTTATATATCAGTAGTAAGCACATGCGTTGCACGTTTTATGAACGCAATGAATGATATGCATACTATTTTAGAAAAAGTCAATAAACTGATATGTAATATTTTATTTACTTCTTTATTTATGCTAAACATTGGTTGAACCTCTATTTTCAACCATTACGGCGACATCAACCCGCTTTGTGGTAAGGACGGACGTGAAGTAGAATCGAATTAAGAGATATACACTTGATTAAATTTAAAATGTTTACTTATAAGTAAATTACAGATACATAAATGATTTTCAAAATAAAAAAATTACTCATTTTGTTTGTAACATAAACTTTTTTACCTTAAAAAGTAAAAACAAAACAGTATCTTATCTAAACGCATTTAGAAACAAAAATTACGTACTAATCATGCTTGTCATATAAATCCGTAGCATTTATTTTAAATTAAAAACCAAAGTTACATTCAAAACAAATATATAAGTGAAAAATGTTAAGACAAGTTTTTTTTTTTGTTTTTTTTTCTTTTGAATGGGATTAATACAAATGGAAGAATAAAAATTATCCCTCTAAATGTCTCGAGATAAAAAAAAAATTTATTTTCTTTATATATTTTTATTTAATAAGTAACCGGATTACCATCAATTTTTATGATTATACAAAAATGAACATTAATGCCTAATACAATATTAATTATATTTTTGAAAACGTAATATTAACTTTTATTAATACCTAAAAATTTGGTTTTAGTGAAAAATGTGTAATTGAGATGCTAAGCATGTATTTAGAGGGGTGGATACAAATATGGGAGTAATTCATAATTATTAGGGGTAATGAATAAGGTTTTTAAGATTAATGAATAATTTCTCCCATCTTCGACTCTTTCCAGCCTAACAATTATTCACATTTAAGCAATTTTTTTCTTTCCAATTTATTTATCCTTTGTATTTAAATAGTTATACTATCTATTATATTAATTAAACGTGCAATTGTTGGACAAAATGGTAATTTGAACGTTTCTTATCTATCTCCACATTTTATTTTATACACACACACATGTAAACATATGAAATAATATTATAATATGTAAAGGTGGCGTTAATGATAGATTAATTACAATTTAATTTCATGTAGCGTTCTTTTAAGTATAGAGTTCATTTTTCATACCAGAGTACTCATAATTTTATATTAATTAAACTAAGTTTAATCAATTAAAATCCCAGCTAGTCTACATGTATAAGTATATTAAAACTATAATAAATATTATTTTATATTGTACTTAATCTTATATTAATGCAACCTTTGATATATTATATTATATAATTATAATAAAATTACACACACGCTTAAGTAGTAAACTTAATTTAAATAATGTAATTTAAGTAATTAAACTTAATTTGTTTAATGTAAAATTTTAAGTATTCTAATATAAAACAATGAGCATTACACTCAAATGGATATTAAACGAAGTTAAATGTAAATAGTTATATTATCTATTATATTAATTAAACATGCAATTTATAATCTTTGAATGAAAATATTGACAATGACATATAAGAACAAAATGATAAATTGAACATTTCTCATATACAAGAATTTTAAAAGAATTAGTTTATAACATTATTCTATTGTTCGAGATATTCTTCTGGAATAATATTGAGAGTTTTAAAAGTCCATTGAATTGCTACACAAATGATTTGTTTGTTGTATTCCATGTTGTTGTCCAAAGAGGTCATATTATTTATCGATGGGCAATTTCACTTTATAACATCATGATGTCACAAGTTTCTATCGATAAATTTTCTCCTTTGCAATAGTATGAAAGTTCATGCAACTAATTTTTATACAACAAATCATACAGAATGTAAAAGGAGAAATATAAGCAGAGACTATACAAGAATATTTTAATTTGGGAAGCAGTGATAGTGGTTGTTGCAACGTTGCGAAGGTTTTATTTTTTAATTTTTTAGGTTATGGCACGAGAAAGTCCCGTCACGAATGATATACCAACTTGTGTGTGTGTGTGTCTATATAATCCAAATTATATTAAAAAAATAAATGATAATATTAAAAATTAAGGGCCCACTTTGTTTGCATATTAAATTTTAATTTAAGGTCTGTTTTCAATTTTCTATTTTGAACACAAATTCCTAACTTATAACAAATTTAACCATAACTCAAATTGTGCACTTCTAACACAATACAAACACCTTAAATAACTAGGAAAAGAACTACAGAAAGTTAAAGTCATTTCAAAACTCCACCTCCAATATCTATAAATACATAACATAGCCTTATTTTTCAGGTATCTTTTTCATAATATTCCAGCATATATCCTTGTCACGCGCTTTATGCAATGTGAATTATATCGTAAGTGTACGGTGTTAAGTTTTGTAATATAGTAAAA
>CAIGRL010046425.1:0-12425 GCA_903798325.1 Fraxinus xanthoxyloides
GATATTTTTTGCCCAAGATGGGAGAATCATGTGTTCAGTACGCAAAAAGTTGCTTAGCATGCCAGAAGTATGGTCCGATACAAAGGGTGCCAGCAAGGGAAATGACACTTATTATCAAACATTGGCTGTTCAAAGGTTGGACGAAAGATTTGATAGGGAAAATTTATCCCCCGTCGTCCAAGCAACATGTTTTTATAATAGTTGAGACAGATGTCTTCACCAAATGGGTAGAAGCAATACATTTAAAGGAGATTTCCCAGAAGAATATTGTAGACTTTATTCGTGACCACATTATTTATAGATTTGGGATACCACAAACTATACTGATGGATCAAGGAACTTCTTTAAATGGAGATCAAGTGAAGGAATTTCTTTAACGAATTTGGAGTTAAGCTAGTAAATTCCACACATTATTATGCTTAATCTAATGGGCAGACAGAATCTTCTAATAAGATTCTAAAGAATATCATAAGGAAGATGATAAGTGAAAATGTCGAAGTTGGCATGAGTATTAAATAAAGCATTATGGGCTTACAGGACGTCACCATGCTCAAGTACTAAAGTAACTCCGTTCCAACTTACTTATGGACAATAAGCGGTGTTTCCTATGGAAATCAATGTGCAGTCGATTAGAGAGGTTTGCAAAATAATCTAAGTGATGGCGAATATGCAGAATCACTAGCCCAAAATTTGTTAGAATTGGACGAGTTTAAGTCCGACGTCCTAGATAGATTGCAGGTCCAGAAACGAAAAATGGCTAAACTCTATAACAAAAAAGTTGTAGCCAAATCTTTCCCCCTTGGATAGCAAAGATCCAAAATATGGCAAATGGTCGCCCAATTGGGAGGGACCATACAAAGTGAACAGTGTGTTGCCTAATGGGGCATACCACTTAGAAGATTTAGATGGCATGAAGCATAAAATGTTTATCAATGGTAAATACTTAAAGAAGTATATTCCTTCCATATAAGAAATTGAACAGATATAAGAAAATCGTATAAAGCAAAATCAGGATGCTAAGCATATACCATGTCATCAAATCAAATACAGAAGGTTGGACGATTATGTTCAAATAAATAAAAAGCGGAATACACTCAAGTAATTTTTTTATTATCAACTATTTCTTACAAATCAAGAGATACAAAATACAAATAGCCTAATGGCCGCAATTGGAAGCAAGCTGTTATTATTCCTCTATCAACTATTACAGAAAAAGAGGTAGATTGGTCTTCAGTACCTTTCTAAATGCATCGTTGCAATGATAGAAAAACGAGCAAAGAAGCACTTTCAACAAGCAGTTGCTTCACATCAAGAACTCCATGTGGAGATCATGAATGAAGAGGGTGCTGAGAAGACCTTCATTGAAAAAACATTTCCTATACCTCCCATACCAAAGAAGACAACAAAACAGATGGCGAAATTGGAACAAGAAATGTTCATCTTGGTTGAAAGAAGAAAGAATGGACATGTTGGATATGGAAGATCGATCATTTGAATGCCAGGTGATGATAACATATGGGTTTTGAGGGAAAATAAAGATGAAGACAATAAGCATGTAACAAACACGTAGCTTTATAGAGGTTGGAAGGCGAAGAGACAGAATACGAATGGTCAGATACATGCGTAGTAACCGAAATTGAAGGTCCAGATCTTGAAGGGACAGTGGAATACCAACAAAGAATACCAAGAGTTTTATTCTATCTAAAGATTCAACAAGGGGGAATAAGCATGAATATGTCACAAGGTTAGTAATTAAGTTTTTGGAGAGTAATTGACGACTAAAGAAAACGTCAAGTAATCCTATTTTAGAATTCATGCAAAGGACACAACCCAAATAAACCAAATGATTACTTCATTGATAAAACAGGTTGCCAGTACATTTTTGGCTAACTATGGCTGCCATTACAAAATTACAAGAACAAAGTGTAAGAAGAAATCGTCCTACAAGAGAAGTCAAACATCAATTTCTTAATTACAACTCGCCCTAAAGAGAGAGCATCCGTTCTCTAAGTTTTTCCACTCATCGCCCTGTTCGGTAGAGATAGTGGACAGCTCAGTCATAAGTTCCTCATCAACTTCTAGCTTGGAGTAATGCTCAACCAAAGACTTGTTTTGCTTAACCTCTTGGGAAGTAGGACGCTTCTGGCAGCTAACGTGGCCTTACAGTCATCCATCTTAAGTTGAAGTTCCTTTATCTCTACAGCCAGACTCATCATCAAAGAGTCTTCAACCATAATATCAGAAAAGATTTTGCTCAAATTTACATTGGCCTTTTCAATCTCTTGAAGCAAAGACTCATTTTCATTTACAGCACGAATGTATTGAGTCTTCTTGGCTTTTAGCTCAACATTCCTCGCCAGCAAAGAGTTGATCTATGAATGGATGATCTTCAACGTTAGCTTGAAATTAGATGAAATTTTGAGCGAAGGAAGCTTAGTGCTTGGGCCATTTTCGTACATGGCTGCTCGAACTTCTCTCTTTGGCTAGAAGCACCGACTCTGTTGATATCAAAGTCCATGAAGGAAACATACTCAAGTACTGATTACTTGATGATGTCCATATTTTCTTCCGAGAAAGCAGTAGATGAAGCAGGACGACAGGCTAAAGAAGAACGAGAGGTAGTACTTGCTTTTACCTGTTTTCAAGAGGTAAACAAGTCCTGAATGGAGCGCAAAATGGCGTCAGTGTCCCGCAAAAACAATGCAATCAATTAGTATTTCCATTATAGTAAATGAAACAAAGGTGAAAGACGAAATAAAGGTTACCTCGTCAGCAGCTGTGGAAAATTAAGGTACATCACTGGTCGATCTGATTACCTGTAGGGACTTCCCTTTATCCAGACTAGCAGGATCTTCCACAACGGGCAAATTTACAGGAACCTTTGCAAGAAGCAGACAATAATGAGTTAAGAGCCAACAATGCAAACAAAGGAAAAAGTTATAAAACTGCATTACCTTCCAGTTCAATGCATGGGGGGTCAGTACCCTAAGGAGGTGGAAGTTCAATTGACTGAGCAATAAAATGCTCTTGGCCTGTAGATAAAGTCCTTTCTACAGGTGATCTGGGTAGAAAAGTCTTAGTGGAAGGTGATGGAACAAGAACCGGCAAGGGGCAGAGCCTTCAAAGGAGAAGTTAAGCTCTTCTGAAAAATACAGTTAAAACATTAACACAAGAAGGATTTTTAATGAAGAAACAAATTTCATGTGAGAAAGCAAATTCAAATACCTTCATTTTGATGACGAGAGGAGTGTCATCATCATCATCATCATTAGGCAAGCTTGGCGAAGCTGGAGCTGGCCATTTACGGCTGGACGCATCCTTAGTTGTCTCAGAACGTTTAACGCGAGACGGAGGGGACTTTGATGAAGAAGGAGCAGGATTCTTGGCAGCCAGAGGAATGGCAGGAATGGAAGAAACAAAAGAATCCCATAGCCTTTCCAACAAGTGGAAAACACGGTTGGCATTAGTTGTGAATAGACTACGCTTTACCGACGGCCAGAATTGTTCCAAAAGATGGTGGATGATAGTAGTACGATTGAAAGAGGCTAAAGAAAAGCCATCTATCAAAAAGGCTTTGTGAGTGTTGATGGCCTACGCCTCTGGTTTGGTAATAGTATGAAAAACGCTCTGTCAAGTTTCGAGAAAAACATAGAGGAACAAGCCATGTCTAGCCAAAACCAAGTTCGCGGGCAGCAAAATGGGAAGCATATAATTCAACCCCTGTCTTAGCATTTGTACCAGTTAGAATGTTATGGAACAGCTCTTTCCCAACCCAGATGGGCAAAGAGGTGTTTACTTCATCCAGGTAGCAGGGGGTCGTACATGAATTGGAACTTGGTGTGCAGAGAAAGGGAAAACGGAAGGAATTGAACTCAAAGCATAAAAGAATGTAAAGATGTCCCTATTAGACATCTTTATAGGATCTAAT
Organism: Fraxinus xanthoxyloides; assembly: GCA_903798325.1. Taxonomy (NCBI): domain Eukaryota; kingdom Viridiplantae; phylum Streptophyta; class Magnoliopsida; order Lamiales; family Oleaceae; genus Fraxinus; species Fraxinus xanthoxyloides. The sequence goes on from CAIGRL010046425.1 coordinate 3,929, forward strand.
TAATTAATTAATAGTCCATAACAACTAACTGATTTTCGAGGGGATGGTGGAGCACCAAGTTGTGGGAAATATGCCCTCAACCACATTTGAGCAAGTCAAAGAAGCAGCGCTACCAGTAGAAGAAGCACCATTTCTCAACCGGGATTGAAAAGAAGTCATGCCTCTATAAAAGACAGCTAAGAATAATGAACAAATGTTTAAAGGCTTACCACGCTCTAACTTATGCATTATAGGCAAGTAAGCTATAGAAGGTTTTATGTTGGGCACATAGAGAATATATTTACAAAGTCAGACTTGTAGAAAGGTAACACGTTCAGCATGGGTAGGCTCAGAACCAGAACGGTTCCAAAGTTCTTGCATGCCCGAATAAGAATCAGTGAGTTTCTTTTCAAATTTTGGGGCAGCAGCAGTAACCAAAAGGTTAGGAGAAATGGTGTCACCAAAGTGAAAGATTAACCAAGGCTCCAACATCCTTCAGAGTGATGGACATTGGGCTAAGCGGGAATATAAAAGTATTATATTCAGAAGACCAAAAACTTAAAGTGATGGGGAAAAGAACAGAGTCATATATTGGGGGACGAAGAGCGATTGCTAATAAATCAGAAATCCTCGCGTGATCAAAAATTACCTTGGTGGGGCCATAGCCTACCATATGTGCATGCCAAAAATGAAAAGTAGTATCAGTTTTGGGCCAAGTGTGAATACTTCACGGATTGACATTAATTGGAAAAGATTCAGGAAATGAGGATCTTAGGTGCAAGGGTACAATTGGCCCATGGCGGCTTGTCCCACAGAATCAACACCATTAAATGATTGACCTAAATAGAACTCATTAAGGTCAGCATTGGTTGGTGAAAGTGCTGGAGTCACATACGATTTTGTGAGTAGCTGTTGAAAATCTTCGAAATTAAAGGTGTTATATGAAATTACCATTTACTACAAACTCTAATCTTCTTAAGGGTTTTGGGAGCGTAAGTTTCGAATAACAAGCAAGAAGATAAACAGTGGTTTTTATAGAAACGCAATGATACAGAACGTGGGTGTAATAGCGCAATGAAGTGGCATGCTTTTCGGTTTATAAAGGAATAGCATAATATTGCACTTTTTAAATATAAAAGGTCTCTGCCTAATGACTAGAATTCTATGCCTTTTTGGGATCTCAAGTGTTATGGGAAAAAAACAAAGAACAAATATGACATAAGATTAATACTCGATATTAATTTTTCCATATTGGAGGGTAATTGTTGACGTACAAAATTATAGCCCAATCGAATGGTCCAAATGGTGAAGTCCAATTAAGAGGTCTGAAGGAGAAGCCCAAATGAGATCACAAGAAAACCCAATACGGAGTTAGGTAGTGGAGGCCCACCATCGCTCAAACCAGCCAGTCGCTCAAGATTTAAGCGAGTATAACATCATCATCGCTCAAGTTCACGATACGTCCAAAAACTGGGAGAGTGTAATATCTTGTAGACCGTCCAAAACAACAGTTATGAAGATGGTTAATAGGCAAACTTACCACATTCCACTATCTAAGAATCTTGGAGGCAAACTGTTAAGTAATGGGAGTAAGGCGGCAGTTGAAGACGGCAGTTCTTTGACCAAGTTATCTATTATAGAGAAAGTGGGCAGTTACAGAGTAAATGGCAGTTTCTAAACGGTTCTTCGCCAAAGGAGTATAAAAGAGAAGAAAAGATATAGAATGAAAGACCCCCGAATCAAGCAACTCTCGAACAGAGAATATGTAATTTCATTTTCTTTTAATTTCCTTTGCAAAACTTTCAATTGTTTTGTGTGCTTACACCCCTTGAAGGCGTTTTCGCTTCTTGTGAATTGTAATCTTCATAAATAAAACACCCATTGTTGGAACTTTGTCTCAAGAGATCTGTTTCTTACATAATCATCTGAACCATTTTTTAATTGTTAGCGAGACCCGACTTCCGCGCGAAACAAAATCCCTCATTCATAGGTCGATTATCAAGGGTCTGACACATACCCTATTATTTTAAAGAATGACTATGAAATTGAACTAAAAGGTACAGTAAAACTTCGATTAAATAATATTTTTTGTGAGTTCCGATTTAACCAATATCCTAAATTAGTAATTCGATAAATTTTTAAGATAATACATCATAGAAAAACCTTATATACGAACTTTCAACATAATATGCAACTAAGTTTAAATGCATTTTTAGGAGGCTTGTCTAAAATATACAATCATGATTGCTTGTTTCTTCTTGAGAAGCCATTGCTGTATGTTGTGGTGCTATTTGTTTTGCTTAATTGAATAGAGTTACAAAATAATAATAATAATAATAATAATAATAATAATAATAATAATAATAATAATAATAATAATAATAATAAAGAGTTCTGTGTGGTTAAATGGGTTAAATATCTCAATTATCATGATTATCATCAATTCAGGTGATAGTGAATTCTTAATTCATTGTCTAATGAAGTTGTAATACATTTTAATTCATTGAATAATATACCACGAGATTCACAATCACCTAGACCGTTTATGATCACACATTCATGATGAATAACATTATTATTTAAATTATATATTTTTCTTACGTTCAAGCTAGCCAAGCATGTTCCAATGACTTTTACATATTGCATTTGCAATGCAATAAGAGATTTGAAAGTCAAGGTGTGGAGAAACTCTAAGCTGGCAGAACTTGCGTCAGTATGAAAATATATGAAGAACAAAATGTTGGGAATAATAATTCCAAATAAGAGAAAAGGAAAAGACACAATATAGAATCAAGAACATCAATTAAAATTCAAAGGCTTAACACGTAATCATTGTCTTCCTCAAACGATATTTGCTCACTCTCAAATTGAATTTGATGCTTAAAGGGACTCTTGGCAAATGATTTTCAAGATTTATTAAGCCTTGAAAATGAATTCCTTCAAAATCTAAGAACACGAAAACAGAATTTTGAATATGAAATAAAAGAGTTTTTAATCTTTCTTGTGGAATGAAACTTGATCTCAAGTGATTTGTATATATTTTGTATTGATCATTAATCACCTATATATAGATCTCAACTAATGCTACATGCAATGGTGTCAAAACATGATGAAAAGAGTCCATTTTTCATCCAAAAGAATACCAGGTTCCAAGTTGAAAATCAACCACCAGTGTGTTCTTCACTCTATGCGGCATCCGCATAAAAAAATCTATGTGGCCACATAGGTTGTTCAATGGCATGGCGTATTCGCCTGCAAGCCTACATGCAATGCACCTCCAAAGTCTATGCGGTCACATAGGCCAAAGTTTTGGCCCTCAATTCCATTTTTAAACAACAATTTCATAAATCCTTCACTTATTCAATATTCAATAAAATTTCATATTCAAAATATATAATAGTTACGCATAGGGATTAGGTATATTTCGATTTAAATCTAACCATAGTGCAATTCAAACAAAGTAAAGTCGAAATTAAATGTAGCAAAAAAGCTTTGAACTAGTCATTTCTTGTGACAATTCTAGTAAGAACAAACACAAGCATAACGTGCTCTCAAGTTCCTAAATCTCGCTTAATACTGACATGGCCTTGCGCTCATCCCATTCAACGAAATTCTAAGAGAGACCCCAACTTTCTATTAAAGAGGCACCATCTTAAAGTTCATCTAGGTGAAATTCTTTCAGTATCTTTGTTATTTTTAGAGGTACTTGTACTGTAGTGCTGAATTTCATTAAGAGCTTGAAGTTCAACCCTCATTCAAGTAACAACCAACATTATATTATTAGGATATGGTTATCGCGGAATTTATAATGTTGAAACTTATTCACTTATCGAATGCCTTTTTGTTACCATTTAGACCCGTGAATTACTTGTTAAATAATGATAGATAGGGTTGTCATCATTGATGAATCTTTTATTTTAAAAGTTTCAACTCCATCCTACCCAAAGTAGATATTAATAAATCTCTCTTTTAGTTTAGAGATCCGCTAGATTCTCAATTGACTTAACATAACTTAGGGAAATTATTCCACTATAGATTAATTTTCTTATGTAGTTATATCTTAAACTCATATGTCTAGACTTCTCATTGTATGCCTTTGCTAATGTAGTTTGACTATCATATATGATAGATATTGAAGATGTATTTTTTGGTCCCAAAGGTATCTCATTAAGAAGATCCTTAAGCACTCAACTTCTTTCCCGATATCTGATAATGCTACAAATTCAGATTCCATAATTGAGTGTGTGTAATACATGTTTGTTTCTTTTATTTTCAAGGAACAACACCTCATCTAAGAGTAAACACCAAATCCAAAGTGGACTTACTTTCACCCATGCTAGATATCTAACTAGTATCGGAAAATTCTTCTAATATGGTCAAGAATTTAGAATATTGTAGACCTACATTCTTTGTTTTCTTTAAATAACCAAGAACTCTTCCAATGTTCATTACTAGGATTACTAGCAAATGCTATGTTCGATTTTGTGTATTGAACTGCATACATTATACTCTATATAGCACTTGTATACTCCAATTGAGCAATATCTCTTCCATATTCAAATATTTATAAGTCTTAAACTTGGATTAAGAAGGCCATTGAATTCTTTTATGTTCATATTCCAATATTTGAAATTATTGATTACATTCTCGATATAATGTGATTGCTCAAGTAGAAAATAGTTTTTTTTGTAACTTTGATACCTAATATGGTATCCACTTGTCCAACATCTTTCATCTTGAGTGTGAAACATAGAAATCTTTTCGTTTCTTTGATTCCATCCATGTGATTACTCATAATCAATATGTCATCAACATACAAGCAAACAAAGATTATATATTCTTCACACACTTTAGAAGATAAACATTTATCTACATTATTATTTATGAAACCAAAGGAATTAATAGTTAAGTCAGATTTCTCATGTCATTTCTGAGGTGTTTGTTTTAAACCCTATAACGATTTCACTAACTTGTACACCGGGTAGAGCAAACCTTTTAGGTTGTTCCATAGAAACCTTTTCATCTAGATCTCCATTCAAGAATGCTTTCTAGACATTCATTTGATGAACATGCAAGTCATGTATCGAAACTAATGCGAATAAAATCCTAATTGAAGTTATTCTAGCTACCGGTACATATGTATCAAAATAATCTATTCCTTCTTTTGGTCGATATCCCTTAACTATCAATCTAACCTTAAAGGTATTAAAAGAACCTCGACATTGTGTTTTCTCTTAAATACCCATTTACATCCAATAGGTTTGAATCGAGTGGTAAATTGACAAGTTCACATGTATTATTTGACATAATTGAATCTTTTTCATCTTTAATTGCATCTTTCCAAAAGATGTTATTACGAGAAGCCATATCTTCTCTATAAGTTTTAGNGAATTGTTCTTACAACATTTTTTTTCATTTCCTTCTACTAGGTAAATCGAAATAAATTGAGAGTCAATTTCATCTGATCCTAAATATTTCTTGATTCGAGTTCTTTTGCTTCTTCGTGGTTCACTAGATTCATGAGTATATTTAGAAGATGTCTCATCTTATGCACTACTCGAGCTAAAGATTTCATTGTAGGTTTCCCTGAATTCATTATCCAAGAATAGTGAATTCTCAAAGAACTTAACATCACTTGATTCAATTCTTACATTGGTCTCCAAATTTAACAATCAATATGATTTGCCATTCCTAGCATAACCAACAAAAACACATTTAATACTTCTTGGATCTAACTTGATTTTATTAGGGTTCATATTTTTACAATATGCAAGACATCCCCACATTTTGAAGATCCAATGTTAGGTTTTCTTTCTTTCCACAATTCATAAAGAGAAACCTTTGTAAATTTCGAAGGAATTCTATTAAATATCCTAATGTACTCAATAATGTTTCACATCATAGATTAAATGGAAACTTAGTATAAGTTAACATGACATTTATTATTTCAACTAAAGTTCTATTTTTCTTCAACTAAATCATTTTGTTTAGGTGTCTTTGGTGCAGAACATTGATGAATTATGCCTTGTTGTGCACAATACAAGTTAAAATCACCAGAAAATATTAATCTCATCTATCACTTCTTAGAGTTTTTATTTTCTCACATAAGTGATTTTCAACTTCAATTTTATATATTTTAAGCATATCAAAAGTTTCATATTTATATTTCATTAAATAAATATAACTATATTTAAAGTGATCATTTATAAAGGTAATAAAATATCTATTTTCACCTCTAGTTAACATACCATTTAATTCACATATATCTGTATAAATTAATTCTAAAATATTAGAAGTTATATTTATACTTTGATAAGCTTCTTAGTTATTTTAGATTCTACACATGTTTTACATTTAAATACATCATTTTCATTATATAATATTAAGTCACATTTTAAATTCTTTTCATGGTACTCTTTACCTGTGTGACCTAATTTCGCATGTCATAAAGTAAATGAATCAACAATATAAACAAAATCAACTTCATTAATAATTTTGTCAATAGTACAAAGGTTGACTATTTCTTCACTAGAATAATATTTCCCAACAAATTTTCCATTTAGGAATACACAAGTTTACGGACTCAGAAACACTTTTTATACCCGATTTTCCTAAGAGATTACCACTAAGTTTTTATTCATTTCAGGAACATGTAGTACATTTCTCAAGTAACGATTTTCCTGAAAGTGAAGATAATCTTTACATTTTCTTTTCCAATCACTTTTTTAGCGGCATGCATTACCTATTTGAATCTCTTGATCTCCATCTACTTCATAATAGGTTTTAAATAAAGGCTTATTATATGATACATGTACAATTGCACATATATCATACCACCAATCAAGAAATTTTTCCTTGATTGCATTGATCTCACTTATGCTGGCTATAATATTGTCTTCTTTGAAAGAGTTCGCTTTTCATTCGAAGTTGTTTTGCTTTCGGTGTCGATATTACTTTTCATAATGTCCGAGTTTCCCACATACAAAGCAACTCCTTCTTCTCAAACTTGTTAATGTTTTTAGAATGCTTTCTCTTGTTCGATTTATATGAAGGTTCGATCTTCTCCATGACATTGGACTTTGAAGCGTCTCATAAGAATTGACATTCTTATCTCTTACTCTAGATTTTTCTTCAATTCGAAGACGTTTTTGCACTTGTTCCAAAGAATAATCTTTTGAACTATGCATTGTTTTCTTCTGATATCTTTTCCAAGTCCAGGAGTTTCGCAATGACAGATTGCACTTATAAAGATTTTGGGAATTGCAATTTTGACCGATGTCGACTTGTTGACAAAAACTTGTGACTCGTGTACTTAGGAAAGAAGGGGAATGTTATCAAGGAATTTAAAGTTGAAGTACCTTTTTGTTCAGCTTTATACTTGTTTTCCAAGTATCCCATATTTCTTGTGCCGATGACGTATTTGTGTAGAGATTTTATAACCAGTCAGATAGAGATTTAAGAGTATGATCGTGGCATATAAGTTCATCCTCTTGATGCTTTTATATTTCCATTTTTACAGCTTCAATATGTTAATCCATTGGATTCTCAAGTGGTGACCTTGGATTCAGAATGTAGAATATCTTTAACATCGTGAGACAGAACTTTAGTTTGTCTTGCCATCTTATGAATTTTGTCCGATCAAATCGATCTAGTCAGACAAGATCTTGATTTATTAATTTGATTTTCGTCATCATAGTTTCATTCTCTATTACATATGATTTGAGATTATTGGGAAAAATAATTTCAAATAAGAGAAAAGGAAAAGAAACAAAAAATAGAATCAAGAACTTTAAGGAAAATTCAAAGGCTTAAACACGTAATCGTTGTTCTCAAACGATATTTGCCTCATCTAAGATTAAATTTGATGCTTAAAAGGATTCTTGACAAATGATTTGCAGGATTTATCAAGCATTGAAAAGGAATAAACAAGCACTAGTGAAATTCCTTCAATACTTAATAACATAAAATAGAATTTTGAATATGAAATAAAAGAGTTTTTAATCTTTCTTGTGGAATGGAATTTGATCTCAAGTGGTTTGTATATATTTTGTATTGATCATCAATTACCTATAAATAAATTTCAACCGATACTACATGAATGACGCCAAAATATGATGAAAAGAGCCAATTTTTAATCCAAAAGGACACTAAGTTCTAAGGTGAAAACTCTGTGTGGTCGCATAGATCAAACATATGTAGCTGTAAATGTTGTTCAATGGCAGGGTGAATATGTCTGTAAGCATACATGCGACCACATACCTCCAAAGCTTATGTGGTCACATAGGCCAAAGCTTTGACCCTCAATTTCATTTTATTCCACATACTTTTTATTGATTTTGAGTAACAATTTCAACACAAAATCTTATTGGAAATCTCATTTTAGATGAAAGAAAAATAGAACGTAGGGGATAATGGAATTCTCCATTTGAAATCAACTTTCTCACACCAAAGTAGAAGAGGGACATCCATTCACCATTTCTTATATTGTATCTCTAATTTTTTATTTATTTTATTTTCT
>CAIGRL010046438.1:0-16513 GCA_903798325.1 Fraxinus xanthoxyloides
AATGTGTGGTTGAACATGAGCAAAAAAATGAAAATGAAAATTTTAATGTGATCAAATAGGGGCATAATCAATTTTCTCATCCAATTATTTTTCTTTACATTATATTATGTAATCTCTTATATACAATTCTGATATATAAGTAGCAAAATTCATGTCAAAAGGACAATCCAACCAAAATCCACAAAGATTTACCAAAATCCGCTAAACAATCCCCCCAAAAAAATAAAAATAAAAAAATAAACCCAACAAATTCTCCTGCAGCTCACCAAGAGAAAAATTAAGTAAACAAACAAGATTGAGGAGACGACTCCACCTCCTAAAACCACTAGTTCATCATCAAGTGAAGGAGATAATAATGTGGAAAATGATAATGCAATTGTGGAAGTTTTGTATGTGCCATGGCCTTTGTTTGAATTGGAGGATAGTGAAAATTATAATGGAATAGGAATTTATGGTGATGATATGCCATTAATCCACCATTCAGATCCTTACGATTATATGAACATGCTCGAGAAAGTTCACACTGAGGATTTACAATTTCCGTAATTGTTAAGATTTAGCAGTCGAGTATTTGCAACATTTTTCTTTGTATAAAATTAGCAATTGATGTAGAATGTTGAATGTAAAATATTGCATGTTAGCTCACTCGTACATCACTGTTGTATATTTTATTTAGGCATGCAACAATAATTAACATATATCATGACTAACGCAACTATCGGATGTATGTTTAATTATTTCCAAACTCTTTTTCTATTACTCTTTTTTAACTACACATTCACATAATAAAATATTTTGCATGCAAATTTAAATTTTTTTTTACTTTTTAACCATACATTCTCTTAAAAATCACTATTTAAAACTCTATTTTTCCTAAATAGTGGTAGTCAAACAGAGACTTGATGCAATTGAAATTGTAACTTTGCAAAATTTAACAAAAATCAATATTTTCAATTCACTCCATATTTTGTCTATATTTTTTGCAAATTATTCTTAAAATAAAGAATGATTCAAGTTTATTGGAGATGCTTTTAGATGACGGGAATAGTTCACAAATTAGGCATTAAGTTTCACAATTGCAAAAGTTAGGTATTAAGTTTAAAAAATGCAAAACTCAGGTATTTAGTTAATTAATTAAAAATAATCATTATTAAATATAATAAATTCACAATTATACAATTAATAGTTACATGTACATAATTATATGTTACAACTTATTTATTTGTCACGTAGTATTAAATTAATTAGTCACAATTTATTTCGAGGTCACAGATAAAAAAATTTATTTGTCACAATTTATTTAATTGGTCACAGATCAAAAATTATAGTCACAATTTATTTATTGGTCACAAATTATCGAATTTCAATATCACAATTTAATAGTTAGTTATAATAAACCAAATAGTTGGTCACATACACCAAATACCCCACCCCCATCCCAATTCACCACGAATACTTAATCACAAAATAACCAAATAATTAGTCACAAACGTTATCCCACCACCGCCATCACCAACACACCACCACCACCATCACCACCACAACAGAAATGCACCGTCGTCGCCAAAAACAACACCATGAATATCACACAAATCCCCGCGCGCCCACACAAACGTATGCTCCAACACCACACACCACCTCCACCTCCACCTCCACCTGCAACTTCAATCAACCACCAACTGCCAACGCTCCATAAACCACCATCACCTTACTGTGTTGTCGCCGCCTCCACCATTGTCGTCGTCGCTGCCTCCACCATCGCCGACGTCCCCGTCTCCACCATTTTCAGCCTCCAACACAACTATCGTTTCCAACAACAAATATGGTCCAAACCAGATCCCGCTACCACCACTGCTATAACCAGATCTGCCACGAATACCGTCACCTCCATCACCGCAACCACACCTCACCGCAACCACCAAATCCGCCACCTAAAACTCCAAAACCACCGTACCGCCATCAACACGACCACAACTCACCGCAACCACCAAATCCGCCACCCAACATAGCCGACACACCACAACCATTGTAACCTCACAGCCAACACCCTACAACCACCAACGTTTTCAGCCACCAACACGACTACCATTTCCAACAACAAACCGGTTTCGCCACCATCACAGTTTCCACCATCACGCCCAACCGGATTCGCCATCACCTCGACCACCATTCTTGCGAGTTGCTACATCAACGACTTAGTAGAGAGACGACAGGTTGCTGCATCGGCGACGAGTTGACAGTAGAGAGACAATGGTGAAGGTGGAGAGAATAGAGAAGCCGTTTGGGAATTAATTTTAGGGTTTGGATGGGTAGAGAGGGTGTGGGGTGTATATATAAATTAATTTATAATATAAAATTATTATCGGATTTTTAAATAATTAAACTTTCAATTTGATTTTTGAAAATCAATCTTTAAGCACCTGATTTTTTGTAATTTCCTCTTAGGTGACTGTAGGTTCTCGCAGGCCTCCCCGTGGACCATATTAAAGTCTGAAATCAAGTTTGGGCCTACTTGGGTTGGGCGGAATTCTTAGCCTGAAAATGCCTACTGGGTTCTTCCCAAAAGAGGCCTTTATTATTCGTAGCCCAACCATTTTCTGTACAAAGGGTTGGTCTATCTGCTAATCTCGGTCCAAACAAATCGAAATTTTTTTGATGGGCCTTTTATTTTCTATTTTATTTTTCTCGTCTTCAGGGAAGGAGCAACCTGGAGCGGCTTTTAGCAGGGTTTAAGGCGGCCGTGCCTGTGGTTCTTGCTGAAATTTGCTTCCCGTCTTTTTGCTAATCTCTTCTATTATCTACTCTGTTAAATTTTTCATACCCTGTTTGATTCTGTTTTACTCATTGAATCAGTGTTATTTTATTGTTAATTAATTATTAAATCTGCTGAAATATGTGGAGAAGTTTATCCAAACAATCTTGCTTAAGAAAGTTCAATTTTTTCTCGGAATCCCATTTTTCTTTGCCTGTTTTTTGTTCTGTAAGATCCAACCAAGATTCAATTTTTGTTGAAAGGTCCGTGCCGCTCGAATTGAAAGACTATGTAAACACTCAAAGCCACGAACTGGGTTTTTCTCGAGATTATTCTTTTCGGCAGAACAGGAAAATGGGCCGTCACAATTTTGCGATTTCAAGTGACCCTCTTGGATTTGCTTGGAGTTCAAGGGATTATGGCACAGCAGCCGAGGCTATAGCATCAACTTCCGAAGACGATATTGATGAAATTCAAGAATTGGTAGAGGAATTGAATAAAGAGATTCAGGAGAAAGGCCTGCAAAAGCAGCCTAAAATGGTGGGAGGAATGGGTGTAGCGAAGTACAATATGCTGAGAAGGAAGCAAATAAAGTTGGAGACTGAGGCGTGGGAAGAGGCCGCAAAAGAATATCAAGAACTTTTAGTTGACATGTGTGAGCAAAAATTGGCTCCCAATTTGCCATACGTAAAGTCGTTGTTCTTGGGGTGGTTTGAGCCGTTAAGAGATGCCATTGCTGCTGAACAGGAGTTGTGTAAGGAAGGGAAAAACCGGAAGGGTTATGCTCCGCATTTTGATCTCTTGCCTGCAGGTATGATGGCAGTTATTACTATGCATAAGTTGATGGCGCTGTTGATGACTGGTGGAGGCNTGTAGCGAAGTACAATATGCTGAGAAGGAAGCAAATAAAGTTGGAGACTGAGGCGTGGGAAGAGGCCGCAAAAGAATATCAAGAACTTTTAGTTGACATGTGTGAGCAAAAATTGGCTCCCAATTTGCCATACGTAAAGTCGTTGTTCTTGGGGTGGTTTGAGCCGTTAAGAGATGCCATTGCTGCTGAACAGGAGTTGTGTAAGGAAGGGAAAAACCGGAAGGGTTATGCTCCGCATTTTGATCTCTTGCCTGCAGGTATGATGGCAGTTATTACTATGCATAAGTTGATGGCGCTGTTGATGACTGGTGGAGGCAATGGCAGTGCTAGGGTAGTTCAAGCCGCATGTCATATTGGTGAAGCTATTGAGCAAGAGGTTGGCTTCTTGAGTGTTCATTTCAGTTTTCTGTCACACAGTTTTGCATTTTATTTACCTTAATGTTGGATTATTTCCGATATGTATGAAGTTGAACATTAATTGATGAGGACATGAATTTAAATGATGATTAGACTTATGGTTTAAATTTAACGAAAATTGTGCAGATGTCACTTATTTGATGAAAACATTAGTTCCGTCTACATGGGAGTGGCATGTTGAAGCAAATTTAATTAAATAAGTTTGTCCCTTCTCTAATAGCTTAACCTTTTAGTTTTACATATTTAGTTCAGCCATTGTAAACTTTGCATAATAGAAACCATTTTCTGCATCTATGTTTCTCTCTCAGGATTATGTCGGAATAGTGGGTTAGAAACTTGAATGGAATGTCTCTGTCTGTAATTCACCAATGGTGGCCAATTTAAAAGAAATGAAAAAGGAAAGCTGGGAAGATTAATCAATATTAGCAATCACTGGGTTCCGATATCCTGGCTGAGATGTTTGCACTGCTTTGGGGCTGACACCAAACTCGCTGTCTGACTCTAGACAGATCACTAGAAAAATGAGGTGATCTCATATTATATGGGTTGTTGAGGGGATTGAGGGACAAGGTTTTGAGATGTTACTTCCCTCATAAAGTTATTGTTTATAACATTGTGGATTTTCAAAAGGAAGTTAGGTCAATTTCATGTATCTTAGTGTTGGAGATGGTGTTCTGAGGTTGGCTGGATATTTCCAAGTGAAGTCCATTTTGGGCTAGAAAACGTTGTGTTCACTTTCTATTTAGTAAAACTTCACTACATGTGTAGATTGAATCATATGTTATAATGATGATGTACCTGCTATAACAAATTCTGTGCTTTTCCCTTTTTTTCCATAAGAGCCATTATATGGCTATGAAGTTCCAAGTTCTGTAACTAAATTTTCTCTACTTCTCTTATTTATTTGTGGTTGAGAGTTCAATAACTATTACTATCTTTCTTAATCAGGCCAGGATACACAGGTTTTTGGAGAAGACCAAGAGGAAGAATGCATTAAATAAAAGTTCTGAAGAAGAACCTGATCCTGCAGTGAAGGAACAGGAGAGACTAAGAAAGAAGGTCAATATTTTCATGAAGAAACAAAAACTGCACCAAGTTAGAAAAATAGTGAAACAACAGGATGATTTAAAGCCCTGGGGCCAGGATGCTCAAGTAAAGGTTTGTAGTTTGTAAAGTTGGCCTACAACCTCTCTCCTTCTCTTGAGCTAACACCCCCACCAATGTTACTTGTGGTTATTTCCAAATCACTGACATAATGTAATTTTCAGGTTGGCTGCCGTTTGATTCAGATATTAACGGAAACAGCCCATATACAACCTCCAGTTGATCAGTTAGAAGATGGACCACCTGATATTCGACCTGCATTTGTGCACTTGCTTAAAACTGTGGAAACGCAGTGAGTACAACCACAATTACTCCTCCCCGAACCTTCTCTTATCCTCTTCCTCTTACAAATGCTTACACTTTACACTGGATATGTTTTCTTGTGGTTTATGTATTATAGGAGAGGCAGCAGAAGATATGGAGTGATTGAGTGTGATCCTCTAGTTCGCAAAGGCCTGGAAAGAACTGTAAGCACAGCTCCTATTTACTGAACTTCGCTAACTATTTTAGTATTCCAGCAACAGTGTTTGCTTGTTTTCTTCTTTTTGGGTTTGTGTGTGTGAGATAATTATTTTTTCTTCAATTTACACAGGCTAGGCACATGGTAATTCCATACATGCCAATGTTGGTCCCTCCTCAAAACTGGACAGGGTATGGTACTCTGGATTCATCTTGTCATTTTTTTATTAATCATTTTTGGTAATGTATACAAGTGTTATCCTTGTTTTTTTGTTTCTCTTATTTCCTTTCGAAAGACATGTACAGAGTCATGTAAATCCCCAAGAAAGGCTGCTGAGGCTCTGACAATAAGAGCACAACTCTGAGGTTCTCTATTGCTTAATCAACGAGAATGGTTAGATGAGAGCTTCAGATAGAGTTGTGGCTCAAGGAAGTTTGCACCTTGATTTCTCTCTCTTCGTTTTTGTGGTAAAGAATAAGAATAAGGGAATGAATAATAAAACATTATGCTCTAGGAAAGGCAAACCAATGTTAAGCTCCAGCATGCCTTCTGGATTGTGCAAAGTGTGCCTCTATAATACCAAATTCAACTTGAAGGAAGAAATTTGTTCTTAGACATTTCATTGTTGCTTAATTTATCATACATCATGAAGAGGTTGCCATCTAGAAATTTCCAGCTTTTATCTACACTTTTGGTGCTGATCCTGATCCTGTAATACTTGACGAGGAAATAATACCAAAAATAATTTCCACTCTCTAATAGGTCAATGAAGGTGGATCGGAATCTCTGTGCTTCATGCATTTTTTGAAGTCTCCTGTCCATCTTGATGTTCTGGATCTTTTAATTTCAGCACCATGACGTTTTTAACTATCCTTGATAAAATTAGTTTGTTATGTTTGTGGCTAAGGTCCTTATTGACTAGGTGGATTAAAGTAGAAGAGAATGCAATTTGATGATTATATAATAACAATAATTGAAGTTTCTAGGCTGAATCAGGTATCGTACTATAGCGGAATCAGAGAAAGTGTCTGAGTTATCTGGGCTAATACCATCATTGTACTTTTCTGACAGTTGATATTTAAGATTTGTATAGATGATAATGTTTTGGTTGCTTTCAGAGCCGTGAAACAGCCTGATGCACAAAATACATAATCATACAAAAAGAGAATAATGCGGTGCAGCAGCCTAAGAATAAATTTTTAGTTAAAGACTACCCCAATTGCATGGATAAATGTTTAAAGGGCAAATGAACTCGGGTGAGATATCCTAGGCAAGTTCTAGACTCTAATTCTGACAAATGGATTTCAGTTTGGATCTTCCCTTCAGCTGTAATTGTAATATACTCCAAATCTTCTTGGAATGTTACTTGCACCAATTGAGTTCATTGATAATCTGTATCCTGAGCCCTTGTTTGACTTGTGGCGTGGTGCTAGATTAATTAGTCCCTTTTGTTTTTTACAAGGATCAGTAATCAGTCAGGATAGAGGATCTGCTATCTGGCTTATTATAGAATCCCAAGAGTACACCAGGATTTTGTATCTGGGAATGTGGATAAGATAAAATGACTACACTGTCCGTGATTTCTGCAAATCAACTGTCACCTTCACCCAATTCTTCACCGCTACCACTTCCCTGAATTCCTTAAAAATTGGATCTGTGTTCAACAGATCACACCTAGTAAGAACAAGTGTTCTGTTTTGGTTTGACTTGTCCAACAGCGCCATTGCTGCTCTTCTGCACCATCACTTGCCCCCTTTCCCAGCCTTCTGCAACAAACATTTGACCCTTCTACCAAATTCCACCACTACCTGTCTCCACCCCAACTTTCACCAGCACCAAATTCCTTTCCTCTCCTCCAATATCTGCCAAACCACTCCCCTCCCATTCCATTCCTCAATGTCCATTACCTCAAATCCAAACAGCATATCCAAGCAAGTAGCCAATGTTTGGTTTGCAGGTGATAGTGTGGGAGGTTGTGGCAGTGGAATGATGGTGGATTGATGGCTGATGGAATGTTTTGAGTGACGTATCGGTGTCTGATGAACTTCGGTTTGTGTGACAACATGCTATGAAATGGTCTCAATTGAAATTTCCCTTCTTCATACTGCAATGAAGAAACCAATTTGAACAGCAGCCTTTTATTGTTTTCCATGCAAGTTTTTTGGATATAAGGACAAAGCTGTCACATGGATGCATGTTGCCGAAAAGTTCTAATTTGAATTACTTGTTTTAGTTTGAATCCCTCAACTATCTCGTGCCTAGTTTAGATAAGTTACCGTAATGTTGGCAGGTACGATAGGGGTGCCTATTTGTTCCTTCCATCTTACATCATGCGCACACATGGGGCAAAACAACAACGTGAAGCAGTTAAAAGAGTTCCAAGAAAGCAATTAGAACCTGTTTTCGAGGTTAGATAACCTTGGACTTCTTGCATCAGTATTCACTAAATTATGATTTTGTTGTGTAATTTGGATGGTACTATGCAATAACATTGCTTCTTATTTTTCCCTCATATCAGGCACTTAATACACTTGGAACTACCAAATGGAAGGTGAATAAAAGAATACAAGGGGTTGTAGACAGAATCTGGGCTAGTGGGGGTCGACTTGCTGACTTGGTTGACCGAGAAGATGTGAGTAACATTCACAAATATAAGTTTTCGTTTGCTTCAATTTCTCTCCTCATCTATCTCCTTTTAAACCATTACTCATTCAGACCTTGAGGTTTTTGAATCTTTCTTTCTTTCTTTCTTGAAAATCTTCTATTCTATTTCGACTGGCTATCTTCTTGTACTTCAGTCTTCAACATTTTCCCTAATGTGATGCAATTCAGGTTCCTTTACCAGAGGAGCCAGATACAGAAGATGAAACAGAAATCAGGAAATGGAAGTGGAAAGTTAAATCTGCAAAAAAGGAGAATAGTGAAAGGCATTCACAGCGATGTGATATAGAACTCAAACTTGCTGTGAGTAGCTTTTTCATTCAATTTAATGGTACTTGAGATGTTTTTCTTAATCGTCATTAATTTTACTTCTTGATAGAATAGGTTGCCAGAAAAATTAAGGATGAGGATGGCTTTTATTACCCTCACAATTTAGATTTCCGTGGGCGTGCATACCCCATGCACCCATACTTGAATCATCTTGGATCTGACCTCTGCCGAGGAATCCTAGAATTTGCCGAAGGACGCCCACTTGGCAAATCAGGCTTACAATGGTTGAAGATACATTTAGCAAATTTATATGGCAGTGGGGTGGACAAATTATCTTATGAAGGGCGAATAGCATTTGCTGAAAACCATCTGGAAGATATCTTTGATTCTGCAGATAGGCCTCTTGAGGGGAAGCGCTGGTGGTTAGGAGCAGAGGATCCTTTTCAATGCTTAGCAACATGTATGAACCTCTCTGAATCATTAAGAAGCCCATCTCCAGAGACTACCATATCTCATATGCCTGTCCACCAGGTAAGAAATTGATTAAATGTCTCAGCTGTATGGTCACCTTAATTTTTAGTGAAATGTTCAAGCATGTGTAACTATGCCATTGTTCTAAATCCTTCTCTTTTCCTTTATTTATTTCCTGTTCCTCTTTTCTTTTTTATGTTTATTTTTTTCAGTGGGAAAAGGAGAGGAGGGGATGGGGAACTCATTGGATAGGTTAAGACATATAAACAGGATGGATATGTTGCATCTACTCTAAGTAATGTATTTATAATATACTGATTTTTAATAGTTTTAGGTCTGATTTTCTTTAGAGTATTTGTTTATTTCTGTAAATATGTCGAGTTGTCTAATGTGTGGTCATGCCACTTACACATGGTTGGACACGTTTACTATGCAGAAACTCTACCACATTGCGTGAATAAATTTCAAATGATCATCCAAGACCTACATTTAATATTTCATCTGTTCTAAAATGTGATGCTCACCCTTGCTTTAGCATATATTTGTTTCATTCTCTTTGTCAAAGGTTTTTAGTTATTAATTACATTGTAAAGAAGTGAACCTGAATGTATCATTTGCTATTTTTGTTGTGAAGGATGGCTCATGTAATGGCTTGCAACACTATGCTGCCCTTGGAAGGGACAAGGTAATGCTAGTTCAATTACTGAAATATGTTTCTGTGTGCTAAGAAGGCTTTTAATACAGGACATGTATTCAAGTAATTATGTAACCGGAACGAGCCTATTTCTATATACTATAGTTATATGTAAAGGTTGGTCTATGCCCGATCTTCCAAGGTGGTTACCTACATATCTGAATGGTGTAAAGCTGAAAGGACCAAGCAATAGGAATTATTGGCTCCCAACTAATTCAATTCTTGCCTGGTTATAGTATTTCATCTTGACTCAATTAGATTTTTGGTATTTTATATGGTTATTCTGAATGTACTTTGACATTCCCATAACAACTCTGTTTGTGATCAAATGTAACTAACACTAATATATGTCCAGTTGAGAGCAGCTGCAACCATCTGTTCATATTACAAAAGCATCACCTCTGGGCATACCATTTATTTTTTGTTCAGATGATGATAGATACGTTTTAAGGGGTCATAAATTATTCAAATTGTTTCACATAAATGTAACATAGTATTATATATCTCCAGTTGGGAGCAGCTGCAGTCAATCTTGTTGCGGGAGATAAACCTGCAGATGTTTACTCAGGAATCGCTTCTAGGTAAGCTGTGACCATGATTAATAATATCATTTTTCTTTGTTTTACTCCCACCCCAAAATAAGTAAATTAATAAACAAATAAAATAAAAATTGACCAGGACAGTAAGTTGAATAAATATTTGGAATGTCACGGACTTGATTATACTAGTTATAATCCAGTAAATAACTTGTAGATCTGTTAGATTAAACAAGTAGTATACATCAGTTCTTTATTTCAATATGAAAGGAATGATACCTGAGATCTGCCTCTTGATCTCACTGGAGACGATTATCGTCGTTTATGGGTTGCATTAATGCTCTAGCAGTATAAATGCTTTAAATCTATCTTTCTACACGTACATGTCCTGCTATCTGAATGTTGTTGAATTCATTACTGACTGTTTCTAATGTAGAGTTCTTGACATCATGAAGAGGGATGCTGCAAAAGACCCCGCAACTGATCCCAATGTTATGCGTGCTAGACTGTTAATTAACCAGGTTTCATTGTATTTTATGTATTTATTTTGTTTAGTAGATATCGTGACTTAAAGTATTAGGAAAATGGCTTTTTGCTGTAGCTGTTTATGCTTTATTATGAATAATAGATGTTGTTTCTTGGTTTAGCCTTTATATCCTTGGAACTATGAACGCATTGAGTGGCATGTTGCCATACTTATAGGTGTCTATTTCCTTTTATGTTGTTGCAATTTAAGTTCTTAGTTCTTTATTTTCAGGTGGACAGGAAATTAGTCAAGCAAACTGTGATGACATCAGTATATGGTGTCACTTACATAGGTGCAAGGGATCAGATCAAAAAGAGGTTAAAGGAGCGTGGTGTTATTGAGGATGACACGGAGTTGTTTTCTGCAGCTTGCTATGCAGCAAAGGTAAGAGCATATAGCTTTATTTTTTTTTGCCAAGTTTCCTTATGAACTATAACAAAATTAATGTTATAACATTTCGTGTGGCATAGATGTGTTTCATATGATGTTGAGGAAGTATTGGTTATGTTCTGCACACATATTAAGCATGTTACTTGGGAAGGTTTGAGCTAATTATTTTTCATCCCTTGAGCAGACAACCTTGACCGCCTTAGGTGAGATGTTTGAAGCTGCGCGGAGCATCATGAGTTGGCTTGGAGACTGTGCAAAGGTATGGTCCATTCTACTATATGGAATTGTTTACGTAAAGATCTATACTACTGCTGCCAAAACCCCACTAACATCATTTTACCGGAACCTGCCTAAGACCAAATACTGGTATATAAATAAGCAAGCTAGAATGTGGATGGTTCCATTTCAAGAACAGAATCCACAGCGCATTATGCGACGAGCTAAGTTTTTGCCAGTGTGGGTAATTTCTTCAGATCACCTAGTTTGGCATTTGTACTTAGATTCTACACATGATAAGTGCCAAAGTTATCCGGATAATTATGAAATGCAAAATTGTTTAAGGTAACATAGTTATGAGGCAATTATAATATTTATAGTAACCAGTTTCTGAAGTTCTCAATCTTGATTGCGCTATTCGGTTGAACTGGGTTGGAAATCATAGGTGGCGGCTGAGCATTAGAAAATAAAAAAACCCATCTGTGTTTTGTGAAGGGACAGAGGATAGAAGATGGACAGACGGAATGAGATAAACTACTATGGAGTGCAGAGAAGAAATTTGCATGATAGAACGTTTGGTAATACACCAAATTAACCTGCACATTTAAAAACCTCCATTTGTACAGACTCATCATCATCCTACCTGGCCCCTTTGGGCAACAGCAGAGATTGCTATGTAGAAATAAACTCCCATGGAACATGATACTTGATTAGTTGACGTAGGGACTACTATTGTATTCTATCTTATATTTGTTTCATTTCTGTTCTTCATTTCATTGCTTATATCACTACCCTCCTGTTCATTATCTCATCCTTGCATCATAGTTCTTTATGTTTCATTTTTCTTTTCTTTTTCTTCTTTCTCCACTTTTTTAGATTATAGCTATGGAGAATGAACCAGTACGTTGGACCACACCACTTGGGCTCCCTGTTGTGCAGCCTTACCGGAAATTGGGAAGACATATGGTAACATTCACATACATTTAACCTATGGAATTATTCTCTGTTTTTATCATCATCAACAAAAATAAACTAAACATAATTTATTTATTTTTATTATTATTGTTGTTGCTGCTTTTATTACTATTATTGTTTTGGTACTAGTAGTAGTAACCGCAGCAGTAGGATATAGTCATTTTTCTTTAATATCTCATTCTAGATTGGGTATTAATTTTGGTGCAGGTTAAGACTTCTCTTCAGTTCTTGACCCTCCAACGTGAAACTGACAAGGTAACTTCCAGTTCTTTTCTGTTTCTGATCTCAAGAATGGTGTGTGTTGAAGTGTAGCTGTGTCATGATTCATTTTGTTGTCCTCCATCTTATTACAACATTGCTTCCCTTTGCAACCCCCCCTCCCCTGGCACATGCACAACAATCATAAAAGCAAAGAAAAGAAATGAAGAAAAAAAGTTAAAACTGATGTAGAAGAAATCAGAGTGTAACAGCTAGTAGAGCATGTAACAGCTATAATTATGTTCTATCTTTTACCTGATTTCCTCAGGTGATGGTTAAGCGGCAGAGAACGGCATTTCCTCCAAATTTTGTTCATTCCCTCGATGGTTCTCATATGATGATGACTGCCATTGCTTGTAAAGAGGCAGGGTTAAGTTTTGCAGGTTTCTGGAATTTTCTATATCTCCTGCCATCAGTATCATCTTTATTTATTTATTTTTTTTTTTTGTTCACCCTCTAGTGCAGGAATATCTACTAATTTTTACTACAATTTGATTTTAGGAGTGCATGATTCATACTGGACGCATGCATGTGATGTAGAACAAATGAACAAGATTCTCAGAGAAAAGTTTGTTGAACTCTACGACGCACCGATTTTGGAGAATGTGAGTTTCTCTATATCACTGTGCCCAATTTAACTCACATCCTTGTATGCATAGGTTGATGCTTTCTTTGTCTATACCATCCTTCTTTTCTTATAACGAAGGGTGGGGGATATGGCAACATGTGCAAGATAATGATGGTGCATTACTTTGCTTATTTATGCCATTGTTTATATGACTTGAAAGAATAGTGCTGGATGGAAATGGATGGAGTATAGTGTGGAAGACATTTAAATATTATTTAACTAGTCAACCAGGAAATGAAAACCAATCAATCCTCAAATGCTTTCGATTTTCTCATCTCGTATGATTTTATATCAATTTCCAGCTAGGTTGACCATTAATATTACTCCTCCACTTCCCGGACGATGCATCTAGCGACCTTTCTTGAATACATTCAAATTTTTGTAGTCTAGTCTCCCATTTTTTCTTCACTGGATGATAACTTAACCAAATCATAAGTTTGCTCTTTTTGTATTCGTATAATTGCACTCTACATAAATTTGGTTTCTTAGGGTATTTCCAAGAAAGGTTAGTTGTTCTTTCTTTTAAAGAGTGAATGCTTAAAATAAAGCTTCACGCACTCTATTTTAACTCTTTAAAATAAAGAGTGTGTTTGGCTCTACATTTGGAGAGCCAATCCCACTCTTTCTCTGTATTTTATAATAATTGCATTTAATGAATTGCAAGTTTAAATAGTACACTTCTTTGCTTTATGTAAATAATAGTATGAATATTTTGGCCATTAGCACCTCTTTTGATTGTAAACAATTATAGTAAATAAAAGGTGAGCGAAAACCAACAAATGTTTGTTGAAAAAGTAAAATGAAGAGCCAAAATAAAGTGTGTTGTTGGATTGTGTAAAAAAAAACGAAAAAAAACTACTCTAAACTTAGAAAGAACATGATGCTCTTTAAAAATAATATAGGCTTTTGGAGATGCTCTTAGCAGTCCAGCTTCTGGTTCCATAAAAACAAGGTTGTTCTTTCCGGTGCTATATGGAATTCCGTTCTTTTTTTTAGTCACACAACACCATAGGTGCTCCAACTTAAACTGCAAGAATTAATGATGATAGTGTCCTCTTCATAAGTGAGCCTAATTACACTGGGAACATTCACTTTTAAATGTTTCATGAGTTCTACCTTGCCTAAAGTATTAGTTTTATCAGCTAACACAAATCGTCATAATAATCTTAGATATGGGAGCTGTTTTCCTTGATTCCCCCAAATTAGGAAAGATTTGACTGACGGTGGTGATTTTATATTTCACCCATCTTTCTCATGTGAGCTAAGGAAAAAAATTCGGTGGAGGATTTTAGTGTTGCTTTGTTAAATCCTGATCGGTTTCTTTTTATATTGTTGTACTTGCTGAATATTGTTAGCTTATGTTTTTAATATTTAATAGGATTTAAGACAATACTCAGAAATTGCTATCTTTAAATGAAATGACTCATCTAGTAGAAGTGTTCTTTGTCAAAAGTTGGAAACATCGATTTTACATGTATTTTATTATGAATTGTTAGTGACCTTCTGGTTAAAGTTCTGTTTAAAGGTTTGATTGATAACAATTGGATAATAAGTTTACGTAACTTTTGCTTCTTTTTAACAGTTGTCAGAAAGTTTTCAGCAGTCTTTCCCGAAGTTAAACTTTCCTCCATTGCCTGAACGTGGAGACTTTGACTTGAGAGAAGTTCTGGAGTCTCCCTATTTTTTCAACTGAATGAACGGATACTGCCCACTTTCCAATGAATTCTTACTTCTAAATGGCCTGGTCATGGCATCTCTGAATATCTTTGGTTCTTTTTATGCTTTTAGCCGACTGCCAGTAAAAGAGCAAGAAGAGCACGCCCTCCTGTAATTGGCCACCCTTTATTGATTACGGGTTTTCTTTCTTACATATATCAGAAAGATGCATACGGTAAGGTGTTGGGGACAATTGAATTTCTTCCTCAATGTCTTGACATATATAACCAAATGTAGTGGAACCCAGCTTTTGGGACGAGATGGTGGTGCACCAGTTGCTTTAATGGTAAATGAGCCATGCAAATGCCACGCTTTTGATACTAACATTTTGAGTGTAAAATAGAGGCTCTGCTGTGTATAAGATGGGGGTTGAATCAAAAACTTCAACATAGTGTACATGCTTCTTTCGATACTTGTCCAGATGCATTACTGATGCCAAAGGGTTGTGAGTTTTGAAGAACTGGAAGCTCACTGGAGAGGGGACCAAATTGGTTGTCAACTCGACACTGGTATTATCCCAGTTAGCTTGACTTACCATTGTATAACATAAAGCAATGCATGTAGTAATAGAGAAATTTTGTAGGTGCTATTTTTGTTTTTTTGTCAAAGCTTTGTATTAATCAAGAAAAAGGGTTTTTTTCCCGAATGATTTCTTCGTCTACTGATTACATTAAATGCCTAGTAAATTGATCATTGCATACTCTTATTATGGTTTATTATCCTGTATGATTCTGCCTCGTGAATTTAAGAAGCCATTTGGTATCTTTCAGTCACAAGAACTTGTTCCCTCCTGGCTTTTTCTGTTGTTAATGTAAATTTCTCTAGCAGTTGAACTAGGTAAAGGGATATTGCATTGTATGATGATCTCGTGCTTGAAAAAATTGAGCCGGAGGGAGACATGCAAGAGTTGAAAAAATTAGTTAAAAGCTCAAACGAAAGAGGGGAAAAATGAAAATAACAGAAAATGAAGAAGAATCACAGTGGCCGATAAAACATAAACCAAAATTAGAGGAATTATGACCAAGTTTCGTAGGACCTGTTGGGGATGTCATACATCCCTAACATGAATTTGGCAATATCCAGTAGAGTGAAATGCATAGCGCTTTCAACAAGTTTGCAAGAAGCAAGAATAACTTTCTAAATGCGAAGCTGGATTATTTGCTTCTTTTTTTTCCTCAATAACAAGAGCTCTTAGCGTTAGGTTGAATTCAAAAGGTGGATAAAAGTTGTGGGTTCAATGAAATGTGTGGTTGAAAATGAATTTTGATTTGCTAATGATCTCAAAAATGTTTTATCCAATAGGGACATAAGCATTTGGAATCTATTTTGCAGAAAGAATAGACTGACTATTGGAAAATAATACATTAAAGCAATAGGTTCAAGTTGAATGAAATTGTAATAACAATTCGTAGGTTTCAAGTCTAGTCGATTTCATAGTTAATAATTTGAATTTGAATTTGTTCAATTCGATAATCAATGTGGTTACAAATTCATTTACAGTTATTGTAACATTATTTGTGTTAAATACAAAATTAACTAAGCATTTGAAACATCCCTCATCCTAATAC
>CAIGRL010046487.1:0-11747 GCA_903798325.1 Fraxinus xanthoxyloides
TGGGTTCTGCTCCAATGTGCAGGAGCGATGCGTTGTCCACGCCGCCTGGTCTTCTCCCACAGGTTAGTATAAACAAACTCTGGTGTTGTGCACTGCCCGTATAAGCTTATACCTTAGATTTTTTGAATTTATCGATCCTGCTGCCAAGCTAGGAATCACACCCTCTTTTATGTTATTCTTTAATTAGTTATTAAGTAAATATTGTATTTGAGTTGGCTGAAAATTGGTATTTATGTGAATCAATATTGTTCATGAAGCCTTGTTCCATAACCTGAAATTTTAAATTTTGAAAAGAAAAGGAAACTTGGGAATAGCTAGTATCCTGCGGAATGGAACAAGGATGCCTATGCTACAATGACCTTGTGTAATGCCTTCTGCTTCTAAAGGTTGTACATTTCTCTATAATCTTCGTGAGTGTAGTGGGATGCTTCAGGTGGAAAAAATTTCTTGCAGACGAAGACTACTATACGAGTCCAGTAAGAAAGATATTAAAGAAAAGATGAAATCACTTGTGTGGGGAACTAAGATTTGATTGTCACAGTTATGAGTTCCAATAAATAGAATCGGAATAATGGCCTCAGCTTTTTATGGTGACAAAAAATTGTAATTCTAACTGTCATGCCTGTGATTAGTATGAATTTGAGGGGTTTTTTTGTCATTCATACTGTACGGCCCCTACTTGGCTTCCTTTTAGTTACTTCGTAAGTGTGTATAATTCTTTAATCGTTCTTTCGTGATTTGGATATTTTATCATGAAAAATTAGAATAGCACTTTCTTTAGTTTAGTTGTAACATAAAAGGTTGGTATGAGATTATTATAATGTCAATCACATTAACATACAAAACCTATCTTTAAGTTCATCAGATTTAATATAAAATAAACTTTTTACCAAAAAAATTGTAGAGAAAACCTAGAGAGCAAAAACCATCTCATGTAGAACCTTATATTTCACATTGCAACTATATTGGTCCATAAAATGGAAAGAAGAATGTATTTATCTCATAGTTGGAACTTCTTTTTCTAGTGTTGATGCCAACATATCAATTATTGGCGGCTATCTTGGAGGTTGGCTTCAGTATTATTCTTTTCCTCCTGAATTGAAGGTCTCAATTTGGGTTGGCACGTTTCATGAGTATTCCATATATTTTTTGAAGCCCTCATAACTAGGCCAATAGTCTTTTGCTGACTTCATGTACTTCAAGGGATGGTATTATCTATTTTATGAAATGGAACATTTGTCCGGGACATGTTGAGGGAGGATATCTTAGTTGATTTTTCTGCTTTAGGCTTAGTGGTGTATAATTTCAGTAGGTAGCATGTAATTCAACTTTGTGAGAAAAGATTGCAGCCAACGATGGATTTTGTTGAGCAATCTGACCTGGTATATTAAATTCCATGGAAATGTATTTTCAGTTATCTGAAGTGCCATTTAAGAGCTGTGGGAATGCATACCTCCAGTGAGAATTGATACAATTATTAATAGATTTCAGGTTTGTTGGTTGGGCCGTTTATATGGTTTTTCCATGAATAAATTTGCTCAATAATTGTACTTCAGCTGTTTGTCATAACTCAACTTTACATTTATCTAGAGTACAATACTGCAGTTGTTCATTGTATTCATCATACACAATGACCACTTTTCTAGGAATATGAAGGAGACGTAAAACTGGACCACTGTAGGACTAGAACTCTAGCCACTGAACTGTGTTGTTTTAGATAACACGTTTCAATTATAAATTATAGTAATTAGATAACACGTTTCAATTATAAATTATAGTAATTAGTTCTGGACCACTGTAGGACCAGAACTCTAACCTCTGATGATTATTCCGTTATAACATATTTTTCCGTACGACAGTGGCTCGTCTATGAACATAATTAGAAATAAATAAGTATGCTTGATAAAATAGTCCAGAAGACTTATCTTTCCCGGCTCTAATGCTTGGACTCTTCGAAATTGACGAAGTACCGGTGTCGACACTAGACAACATGGGTATGGGTATGGAATATGTGTCGGATCCTTCAAGTTTCAACCGAACACTTTGCCATTTTTGCTTCTTTCTTTTTCTTCTTTTTTCCCTTTTCTTCTTTTCCATTTCTGCTCTCTGTAGACCTAGTGCCACCACCGATAGGGTGGAGGAAGGTAATGGCGCTAGGTTTTCCTTCTTTTTATTCTCCTCTTTCTTCCTTTTTTTCCTTCTTTCCCTCTCTATATCGATGGTTTAGAGTTTTCTTTGTATAAAATGAAAATGGGTTCCATATAATGCTACTTAGTGTTTCACTAAGTCTACATTGCAATTAGGTCCCTCATTTTCTAGTTTATATAACATTTAGTAATCAACTTTCCATAATTGAAAACTAAATCCCAAAATCGTATTCATTCGTCTTAACCCATTATTCAAGACTTATTTCCTTCTCTGTGAACAAATGATTTTGGTCTATTTAAAATGACATCTTAAGTTAACAAAAAAATTGAAGTTTGAAAGAAGTATCGACGTACCCGAGTTTGAAATTTAGACTTTTTTTAACTATATACCGTATTCTATATTTTAGCAAATAAAAGATACGGCACTTAGATACCTACCCGTACTCGTTACCTGTACCTGAATCCGAACATCATAGTTTCCAGGTACACAACTGTAAATCAAAGTACCTTGTGTATCCGTGTATGTGAGTGATTGATAGAGATGATTTGCTATGCCTCATATAAATTATGCATTTTTAAAATTAGTTTGTCATATGGCTGATGACGAGAGTTTTAGGAACTTGGAAAAACTTCTCAAATGGTCCCTTTTCATACCAAGGTTAATTATTATAACCATGAGGCTTGCTTCTGCCCTTGAGGATTACTTCTGTGGTTTCACTTTGTTATCTAGGATAATGTCATCTTTAGGATTGCATGTCAAATATTTGGCGTTTGTAAAGCTAGTCATTAGAAAACATGTTGAAGAATGGGCAGTTTTGCCCTCCAAAAGAACCACGAAAAGCATAGAATACAGATGTGGTGGATAGGACTATTGTTGAATGGGTTTCACAGGATTGTTGTTGTTATATGGGATAGGATTCCACATCAGAAGGGGCAGCGACCAAGATATCAAATATCTTATGAAAAAGAAAGTTTAATATTATTTTCATCAATCAAACCAATATGTGAACTTGCTTAAGGGTTTACATTTCTAGGGCTTAAAAAAATGAGCTATCTGATCAGTAAAATAAGTAAATTTTTAAAAGGCCATATGTTTGGATGGACTGTGCTTGCTTATAAGCTTTTGGCCTGTGTCGAATTATAGAAATGTCCTCAGGGTGTTTAGCTAAGGATTTAAAGCAAAGCCAATGTTTTTTAGGAATTCTCCATGGAAAAAATCGGAAGTGTACCTTAGTTCTTTGTGAAATCAAAAATTAAAAACACTAAATAATTTTTTAGAATCGTTATATTTTTGCTCATGAAGGAGATATTTTAGTGTGCAAGGGTAATGAATTCAGGTTGGTTGGATGGTAAATGCTGAGATAATGAAGGGTAAATTGGTGCTTCGGTTGGTCAACTCATCTTATAAGTTTGTATTGACAAAGCTCATTGCTTATTTTGATTTGGGCTGAAAAATAAGTCATCCTATGACATGTTTGAATGAGATTTGAGCTTATAAGATAGCTTCACCAGCATATAAGCCCAGCCAAACATGGGTGTTGATATAAGCTGGTCAAACTAGCTTATTCCAAGCCCACCCAAACTTGCATGTCTTAAAAATAAGACATATTTAAACCCAAATATAGTAAGCAGTAAGCTTGGCTGGTATTACTTATCTTATTTTTAACTTGACCAAGACAACTAATAATTTATACTTATTTCTACAACTAGTCAGAGTTGAATGTGCATTGAACGTTATTCTGAAATACTTTAGAATTGCTGTAAAAATAATATTTGATACCAATTTGTTAGGATGATTAGACGAGTTTCAAATGAACTAAAGAAAATGAAATTTAGGATAGAAATTTAAAAGAAGAAAATCGTATTCTCAAAACTGAATTTGTATGGTTCAAATTTTTTGTGATAATGAAATAATACAATTGAGCAACATTTTTATACTATATTTGGTACATAAGAATTTATTGCTAATACATAAATTTAAACACCCATTAAAACTCCTAGATACATTAATATAAATAAATTCATTTATAATAACTCTAGATTCATGTAGATCAAGATTCTTCAGGTTAAGATTCATTGAGTCTTCATTAATATAAATGTTAATTAATTGAGAATTAATAACACGAAAAACAAGAATTTTGTCGTATTTATTACATATTGAAAAACGAAAAGTAAGATATTATTAAAATAATTGAATTGTAGTAATGTTAAAATCGTCCAAGAAATTATTCTTACTTGATGTGATATTTAATATATTATAGATTATCATCAATCTCTAGCTGACCTGCCCTCCATTCATTACGTCCATCAATCGCAATAGATTATGCTTTCAAAAGAATAGTATTAACTTAAAATTTTACACAGACGCAAGATATAATTATGATCTACCTGTTTTTATAGTAATTTGTATTAAAAAAGGTTGGCCTATTGTAGTAAAAATCATTAAATACGACAAGGGACATTTCAGTACTTCAACACCTGACAAAAGTATACAAATAATTACATCCCATCCAAACATACGTGCTGATTATACTTATAAGCACCAGTAATCAAAACATATGTGCTTATACTTATTTTACTTATAAGAGAGTATCTATTTTTAAGCCCACCCTAACATGCAGATTAATGAGCTACAAGGCAGCAAAATATAAAGGAGATGTTTATTTTATAAACACCATTCACTAGACGGCGACTATGTTGCACATTGCAACATTAACTTATAATTTGGCCTAACGTACAAGGTGAAAATAAGTAGTCAAAACATTGGAAAGAAATATACAAGTAGACTTGAGTATGAGCTGAGGAAACAATCTTTTGTTAGTCTAAGCTCACTCGTAAAGTAAGCATAATAAAATGTATGACATTTATGCCTCCGTTTGGGAAGAATTTATAAACAGTTTAATTTATAAATAGATAAAACTTAGTGGTGAATAAGTAGATAGAACGGTCCACTGGAATGTATGGTTGAAAATGAAGTTTGGCATTTATAAATTTTCCCAAATGGAGACTATATATATGGACCCAAAATAAATGTGGAAATGTCCTACTCTTTGGGAGTGCCTTCCTTGTTTATTGTCATATTTATTTCACTTTTGTGCTTTTCATGTAAACCTAAAATTTATCGTGCTATACTGTTTCAAATTTATTAATGGTCCTACAATTAATCTGGACTGGTTAGGATGTTAAAGAGTTGCAATTGGGTTTTATGAGTCAGAAAGGCTTAGGTTTTTGGACAAGGTGGTTCGACTCTGTAATTGTGGACAAAGTGATTTTAAATTCTTTTTCTAATTGTTTCAGACTAATATGAGAAGCAGCCCTATGAATGCATTTGAATCTATTTTATGATATTTAGCAGATCCTGCATTCAGAATGCAAAATATCTTCTGGCAAAAAAATTCTAGATCAAGGGGTTGAGAGTGAGATCTGAAGTAGATTCTAAATGAATTTAATTGTGTCGATTAAAGCAATTTGGCATTCTTTTCTTGCACCATCAACCCATCAATTTCTTCAGAAGATCCTGTCAGATATTGCTATTATATTTCCATTGAATTTTTTGCTCATGCATTGAGTGCCTCAATGCTCAATTTTTTTTTTATTTTTTTTTATTTTTTCCTTTTGGACTAGAATTTAGATTATTGTAAATGTGAAATGCATCCTTAGGTAGCAAGGAACGTCTCGTGCTGACACACTCCTTAGTTGTTCTCATCCTGTTGTCTGCTATATAAGTTGCTTTTCATTTCTGAACCATTATAATCCTTACATATTACTGAATGCAACTTCTGAAATTTAATACAATGTAGTCTGACAGGGCTGCCAGCAGAGACATTAATTGAGAGATTTGTAACAGTTGGTGCATACAGTCTCTTGCGATCCTGCACAATCGAGCCCGAATGCATTATTGGTCAGCACTCGATCCTCATGGAGGGTTCTTTGATTGAAACACATTCTATACTTGAAGCTGGATCTGTGGTTCCTCCAGGAAGGAGAATACCAAGTGGCGAGCTTTGGGCAGGGAATCCTGCAAGGCTTGTTAGGACTTTGACCCACGAGGAAACACTGGAGATTCCTAAACTCGCAGTTGCGATAAATGATCTGAGCAAAAGTTACTTCTCCGAGTTCTTGCCTTATTCAACCGTGTATTTGGAAGTTGAGAAGATGAAGAAGTCCTTAGGAATTTCAATCTGATGGAATTCATTAACATCATCACCAATGTATGTCTGCTTGTGACTTTTTTTTTTCCTCTCCCAATTAAAAGCAATAAGCAGCTGTAAGACCAACGCAAACATTAGACTCCATATTTTGCTCGATTTTTATTGCTCACGTAATTGCTTGTGCAAGTAAATGGGATATGAAATGATTTACTTGTCGAGATTGTTTTTCTCTTGTGGAATTTTTGGCCTTGCAATGTGTTTGTTGAATTGTTGCAGTCGAAGGATTAGTTAATGCCATTAACGGCACTTGTTACGCAGTATTTGATAGAACGTCACAACATAATTGACAATAATTTAATGTCTTTTTCTTACTTAATACTGTCAGTATTGTCGAATTCGATTTACTAGATGAGTCGTACGGATCTTTGATGAATTGTAGGCCACCTACTAGTATCTCATTAGCTGGAGTCAGAACCTAGAGAGGTACTCCATTATTGTGCGCATGTTGAACAATTGGTTGGCCAACCAAACACAGCTCAAAAATGAGAAATCCAAGCTTCTATTCGTATCTGCTATATATTAACGAATCCACACGCACTTTTGTACGATAAGTATTAGTTGTACCACTTAGAATATCCTTTTAATTCAACCCTATAGGTTGTACTTATAATTTGAAACCGAAACATTTTGGTCCTTGCCCTCAAAGATCTTTGGTTTATATCTCAAGGGTTGACACGAAGGATGCCTCATATTGTCCTGCCCCATCCCGTGGAGGAATCCTCCTTACACACTAGATGTTTGGTTTCGATTTTCACCTTCATCTCAAGGGTCGACACATTGGGATGCCCTGCGTTTCTTGCCTTGTCCCGTCAGGGAATTGTTGTAGGAAAGGAGAACATGGTCACAACTCAAACCTGTCACACACGAAGGATGCCTCATATTGTATGCTTAAAAATAAAAGAGATTTAAAAAAATACATAAATAGGACGAAAAAATCAAAATATTTTAATCCCATTCCAACTCTCAAAATTCACGGGTAGCTAGGGATGAGGAAGGCTACCTTGCCTAGACGCAATTCCTAGATCGACGACCTACTCTTAGTGCAAGTCATAGGTTAGTGACCAATATGACAACTATCCCTTAAACCAATAGTCGAAATGATAATCTATTTCCAAATGATTGAGAATAAAGTTTAGTTGGTGTAACAACAATTAAATGAGATTTCAAAGATCATTTTTCTTAATATTTAACAAATTGTCGCGAGTTTTAATTAAGTCACTTAATTTATTATCCCTAAACTAATAATTAAAGGAAGCCGGCATAACCCCCAAATCCTATTTAATTAATATCCGTGTGCATATAGTTATATTCGATTTGGGGTAATTAGTGTATTTAATAAGAAAAGGGACAAAAAAATTACGTATAAAGTAAGTAATATGATGTAGGTATGTAGGGTCGGGAATCTATGTTTTCTCTATGGCCTCAATCCCAATAACCAACCACTAGGGTTTTAGAGGAAACAACTTGTCCCCAAAAATCTATTAATTAATAATTATACAATAGTTGGTTATTAGAGTCTAATGACAAACAATAGCCAAATATAATTCAAATAATACGGTCACATTTTAGAAAATTTATACTATATTCGGTAAATTTGATTGGACAAAATAGTTCATGATCGATAAATGTTGTCTAGAGACAAGGTGCAGACCTCATTCCCTATCCTGATTTTGACGAGGAGGGATTCTACGTGGAGGAAAAAATAGATCGAATAGTAAGGAATAATAAAGAAGCGTCAAGAGAAATAAAACCGTTCTGAGCAAACTTCAAATATTATATTTAGGTTAGTCATCAATCGTCTATTAATAATTAGCTATACACATTGAACTAGATTGGACTTGATGAGATAATTAGCAAACATTTTTACATATTTATCTTTCATTGTTCCATTTAATTCTATTTACTTAGACGTAAGAGATATGAGATGACAAACATTAACGATCGATCGAGTTGGATTTTTCTCATCTATTTTTCTTTTTCCTTCATGATATTTGAAAACACTAGAAAATATATTAATAGTTTAAGCCAAGGGACATCTTCACTTGTAATAGTTTGAAACTTTATTAGAGTATTTTATACATGAAACCTCATATACCCATTTGACCTACCAAAAAAGTTTTATAATTATTAGCCTTTCAAGCACAAATCAACATGTGGACCAAAGAAGAAGAATTTCTGAGTTGCCACTTTGAGCTTTTTAGTAGGTTGAACAACTTTTTAGTTTTTCTTTCCATTATTATTCTGTTTTACTTGCGCACTCAAAACAATTTTAAACCAATTTCCTCTTTCATTATCCTTTTATTTTTGTTTTTTTAATTATTTTTTTGCATGGTACTTTTTTGCTTCTAAATTTTTATTGATAGAATTTGTTACAATGTTTGATGGAGCTTCAAAAGTCTTACGTGGCATGCAAATCTAGACCCGCACTCCACATCACTCTACCCTGATAGATAGTTTGGCTGAATCCCCGTGAAAAGACCGAACCTATGTGGAAGGTCGAACGCATTTGTTGGAACTGACCCCATATGGAGAATTGAACCCTCATGACGAGGAGAGGCTTCAAGGGGCTCATGAGAAGATCTTTTGTATAATTCTTAGTAAATGATTGATATTACAATTCACTGCTACTCTCGCCATATGCAATCATGGGCAGCAAAATGATATTACTATTAATTACTTATGATTGATTGATACATTCGACAAGAGGTCTCAGCCGCATGGATGAGACCACGTACACTTTCATTCTACGGTCAATATCCTTCATATTCTATTCTAAAAACTTACGCAATGTGTCATTTCAAAGATAATGCAAGTTAGACTTCCAAGCTATATCTTCGCTCTCTTTACTATTACAAATTCTCCCCAAAGCCGACCACTCTTTTATATTAGAAGCTCGTGTTTAAAGTACCTCCCACACTCAAATACTTTCGATTTCAACTGAGTTAGCCTTCGGAGTGCTCGCGACCAACTCCACCAACATCGGGTGAAGTTATGTGTGCCTAACGGTTTGTTCTAATATGCAAGAATCAAGCTTATGTGGACACGTGAGGTATTGGAATCTGTTGGCCACATTGAATGTACAAAAATAAATATCAACACAATTTATTTTTGGGTCTAAAATCTCTCCAATCTGTAGTCTTTTATTGAGTTTTACTAATTTGTCTAAGATGTCCATATAAAATATCAATACAAAAAACTATCAAAGTGAATTTGAATGTTCAAAACTTTCTCGTGTCCGAAACTTTAGTTGTGCCTAAGACATTTGAGATTATAGAAACCATTTACAATGCTATAGTTATGTGAAATTCGAAAACAAAAAACCAAGTTGAAGATTTAAGGTTTTATTTTCAGTCCGTCCATTAGTTGAAGATTCAATAGGATGGGATGGCGCAAAAATGGTACCTAAACTTCAAAATTTCCCTAATAAATAACCAAATTTATGTTCTATCCACACCTAATTTAACCAACCGTTGACAACTCTAGCGATGCGATCCTCGTGACAAGCAATCAAAATCATAAATAAATTCATCGGCAAGAGAAATATAAAATCAAATTCATTTGAATCACTAAAAAAGCGTGATTTGTAAAGTTTGGGATAAATTAACATATGTTGCTAAAAGGTTTAACACCGTCAATTGCTATGTATGACAGAACCGTTAGATTTATCAACAACGCTTACCATTTAACTAGGAATGGATTGTAAACATATTTGAAAGTGGGAATATGAATTTGAGAAACTCGAAAGTTTGAATACCTATAAGAAGTGCGGTTAAAAGTTCGATTACCATTTAACTTCTTACCCATTATATTTTTTTATAATTTTTGTTTAGTCCATGACATAATGATGATGGCAAGATGATCCTAATTTACGTATCAAAATCAGGTTTTCAAGCTGTCAAGAAAGGTTCATTCAAGAAATTGAAATTTTAGAGAAAGGGACACAAACTTTTGTCAATGTGTAAATGTCATCAACCACTACATGCTTAGAGAATACCTAATTGCTAAACTTTTTAATATAAATTCCTATATCAATGACTTGAATTTTTCAACAACAATACTTTCTATCTTGTTCTCTCTCTCTCTCTTTTCTTCTGTTTCTCTTTGGCTCTTCTGGACATTCAAAGAAGACAAATCACGAAACGAAGAGAGCGTCAATATTTTTGTTATTATGATTTCTTTATGAAGACGTGTTTGAGGTAAATTTTCTTTCTTTCTTTTTTCGTCTATCGGTGACTGGCTAATGATGATGTTGGAACAGCTCAATCAAATCAAATTTCCCAAAAGATTTGGATTGTTTAGTTTGATTGAGCCGTGCCAATATCGTATGCCATGTTACGTTGATTTTTGGTAAGAATATTCTCATTAACTCTTAGTTTTCACATTTCTATTGCTGAGAAATCAGGTAATTATCTCTTTGGAACATATTTCTGGAAGGTTGAAGACTCTACCTTAATAAAGCTTCCAATAAATTTTATAAAAAATTGTGTGGCATAGTTGTAAGGGAAACTTAGGCCATGTTTGGCTTAACTAACGATTTGAATTAAAATTTAAGTTAAAGTCAACGATTAATTTCAATCATACATTCCATCAACTTTTATTAAAAATCTAATTTATATTAAGCAGGGGCTTAATGTTATTACATATAGAGTATGCTTGTTACACAATATTCAATGGTATAATAGAGGATATTTATATTTTTATTTCTTTTTATCCATTGATCTTAAATTCCACACAAATATATTCAATCTATTGCAAGATTCAAGCAAGGTCTCTTGTGCAATATATTCTTAGGTTCTTTTTTATTTTTATTTTTTTGCATGTCTTCAATAATTTTGGATATAATCTGAAAGATTGATTTGGGTTGTTGTTGTTGGTGGTGGTGTTGGCGTTGTTGTTGTTGTTGGTGGTGGTGGTGGTGGAGGAGGAGGAGGATGAGGCCCAGTGGAAGATGGCAATGGGGCAATTTTTGGTGGAGGTGATTGCAATAAGAGAGGAACTCACCTTTGGGTAAGAACTTTGCATTTGGATTGCAGTAATTGAATGTGATTATCTTTTAAATCGAACTTTTCTTGAATGATATATTGTTATCAAATATTGTATCATACTTTTCGATACTGTGGATCTTGTTGCTTTATTCCAAAACGTGACAACATTCTTTTCACATGATTTGGGTGCTTGGTTAATTGTATTCCTTGATTCCTCTCCTATGGATTTTCAATGTCATCTGGAAATGTACTTTTTTTGAAAGAGCAAAATGCATAGAGAACCATCCTTCTTTGTTGTGAAAGGTCTATTAGTTATCCTTACATTCTATTTCGAATGTCAACTTATCGAGTTCATGCATTATTGTGCACGATAATAGGGAAAATCGATATAAAAAAAAAAAAAA